>CAUHTR010002139.1:0-57500 GCA_959609185.1 Schmidtea polychroa
TTTTCATTAAATACATTATTTGCAGCAAAAGGCTTAAATTATCATTTTATTGTTTTAAATAATAAATGCTGCTACCAAGAAATCATCATTTTATAATTGCTACTTACAGTTGAAAGTAATATAATTAGTCAAAAGTTTTCAAAGCAGAATTCAAACATGGAGAATTTGAATTTTATTTGATTAGTGAACCAGTTTGCAATTGGAAAAATTTTCGATTTTAAAAATTGAAATTTATTTTGAAAGCTTTTCTTATTGTGAAATAAAGAAGCTGTTATAAAATTAATACTGTAACGTAATAACATCATTAATCAAAAAATTAATTTAACTGAAATATTATAATAAATGTAAACTCGGACGAAGCCGGGTACAACAGCCAGTATCCCTTTCACAATGGCTTTCAGATTTAAATTTTTTGAATGATTTTGTTTTTTCAGTCATAAATGAAAATGTTAACCCTTATAATTAACGCCCTCGTGTTTCATTGACGATCTTGAATGTCTAGATTTTCATGTTACGTCATTGCTTCTTGTTTATCTCAACCGAGTATACAATATAGACACATATATAATATGTATAATGTCTACTTTTAATGAAATTTTTGACGTATTGTTATTTACCCTTACTACAATATGCGAACACAGGATAATGGAATTTATAATTAAACAATTAAACTAATTAAACAATCCTGTTCCTGTTAGTTCAGACTCGCCCTCCGTAGGATTAATTACACACTAAAACTGTTGGTAATACGGATTTTCATTTAGGATGCTGCTATGGCTTCAGTTGTCATTAAACAAGAAATAGTCTATATTACTATAGTCTATACCACCAAGGATGGTGAAACAAAATGGTAGCGGACAAAATAATACACATAAAATGATATGCGAACTTAATGGTTTCTGAATCCATGAAAATAAATAGAAATAAAATATTTGTGTAGCAATAGAAATTTCAATAAATTAAAACAAAACAATAAATTAGAGATAAAGTTTATTTATGTCTTAAAAATTTTAATTAAATTTTTATTTTTCAAATCAGATTCGTATTTTCATTGATTGATAAAAACAAGACAGAAACATTACCTGTCAGAGAATTGATAAAAACAATATCACAGCTTTTGTTTGAAATTACTGAAAATTTTGATAAGAAAATGTTTCAATATAATTGATAAAATTTAATCAAGCAAGGTTGAAATTTATATTGGGGAAAATTTTCGAATAAAGAGAATTAAATTAAATTCATCCTGATATAAATAACTATTATTATTATTTTAAATAATAATAATAATAATAATAATAATAATAATAATAATAATAATAATAATAATAATAATAATAATAATAATAATAATAATAATAATAATAATAATAATAATAATAATAATAATAATAATAATAATAATAATAATAATAATAATAATAATAATAATAATATAATAATAATAATAATAATAATAATAATAATAATAATAATAATAATAATAATAATAATAATAATAATAATAATTAATAATAATTAATAATAATTAATTAATAATAATAACAATTATTTTAATGTCCTTTAAAAAGTAGTTAGTTAAGTAACTATTTCATTCGCTATATATCCCTTTTCCGATGGTTTCAATACCTTTAGAAGATTACTTACTTTATTTTTCATCTGTTTAGTTTTGTCACTTTAAAAGATAATACTATAATCCAATTAATTTTATAAATACCGAAATGTAATCATTAATTTTATAGGGGTTTTATTTTTATTTTATATCTGATAATGTATTGTTGAATTAAATATTTTCCATTTTTTACAATATAATTATACTTTTTTTATTTACTTTTATGAAATTTATATTAAATTACTTTTCAGATCCAAATATTTATTAATTTTATTTCTTTATTGAAAACATTTATTATTATTATTATTATTATTATTATTATTATTATTATTATTATTATTATTATTATTATTATTATTATTATTATTATTATTATTATTATTATTATTATTATTATTATTATTATTATTATTATTATTATTATTATTATTATTATTATTATTATTTATTAATATTACTTCATTGTACATTTTTTTTGTTTTCTTAAATTTATTCTCATCTTATCCTAAAATTCTTTCACAAAGTGTTAAGAAAAGTTAAACTTCATTTGAAAAAAATAAACAATTAAAATTAAGAAAAAAATTGTAAAAGAATTAGAGAAAGATATTGAAAGAAATTGATAATAATATGTAATTGAAGTAAAATAGTAGAGCTAGCATTGGTCACAAAAATCGTCCAATATAATTAAACAAAATATATTAGAGTTTAAAACACTGATCTCATAGTCAGAAATGAGTTTCATAAGAATTTTCCTTCTTTTGATTTTCGTCAAAATTGGCTCGTTCTTTCTTTACATAAGACTTGATCCGAATCGACTCATCAATGCTATGAAAGACAAGCATAAAGGTAGTAAATTAAATTAAAAAAATTATTCGTTTTTGTTTTAATCATAACTATTAAATGAATTTATTTAATATTTAATATTTATATTTTAGAAGCGCCTAAAATTAGTTTAATTATCCAATCGCCGAACGTTCTGTTATTCAAATCTATGATATTAGCTTGTTCCTCCACTGGCCACCCGGCGCCAAGCATATCTTGGAAAATCAACGAATCCCCGATAGGAGAACTAAAATCCCCATTGAAGAAGCTGAAAAATCCTCCAAGAATATTCAGCATAAAGAACTATCAATATTCTGTGTTGGTCATCACGAAATTGATGGAATCTGACAGCAATTCGGTACTAATTTGTGAAGCTGAGAACAATGCCGGGTTCGATTCGAGGCAGCAACAATTGAAAGTTATTTCTTCCGAAACAGGTTGATTTTATGATTTGTAAAATTGTTATTACTCATTCTTATTTATAATAAGACACTAAATATTTAAATTCTAAAAAAAAATAATTTTCTATCAACATATATTTCATTTTTAATGTAACCATATTACTGGTTGACTTCAAAAGATTCAAAAGGTTTGGAAAATGTATAAATTTGATTAAGTCTCACCCAAGACAATTACTTTCAATTGAACCAAAAATGATATTCTTAAAGAAACATTGTTTTAATACTCAAAGATTATAAAAAGAATTTAAAGCTGTCTAAGCAATTTTGAAGAATGAGTGAAAAGTGATACAATGGAAAATGGAGCTAAATGGAAATAATGACTTCCTCCATTTTACAATCTTTCCTACTCTCTAGACTTTGAATCAGAAACGCTTTTGTAATTGGGAAGGAAAATGACGGAGAAATTGTTGCAAAATTTAAACAATAAAAGAAATTTTAAAAGTATTTTTATAAAAAGGAATAAGAGAAAAGTGATAGAAAAGAAAATGGAGCTAAATCGTTTTAATTAACAATAACAATTTTATTTCTTTTTATTTTCTTTTTTTAATTTTTCTTTATTTTTATTTCAATTTTAATTCGTTACAGTGTAATAAATGCAGTTATTACTTACTTAAGAAATTTTTGATTAGAGAAAAAGTCAATATTAACCTGAGTTCTGTTTAACGTTCTGAACGTTCATCAAAAGCAACAACTTACAGTTGGTCCAATTACTTTGAGACTGGTAGAACCTCAGTTTATGATGAGGAAAAACCAGAAAGACCTTGAAAAATTGTTAAGACTGAAAGAAACATTACAATTAGAGATATAACAATGTGAGTAAAGACACTATTTAAAATCAGTGAAATTGATATAAGAAAACTATACTGTCGCTTCGTACTACGTTTTTGAACTGCTGAAATGCAAAATCAATGTGCCACAAAGTGAAACTTCAGATTTTAGACGATCTTGGATGGCGCTTTTTCGATAATACTATTGCCATCGATGAGGCACCACTTCCACTAAAAGGGAATCTAAGGAATGAAAACTGCCTGTCATTTTTAGACGAGTATATTATCAACAAGTCACTGAAATGCGCTCATGTTGACTGTGTTTTGGGATGACAATGGCATTATTCTGGATGATTTTGAAAAAAGTGGCGTTTATAATAGCAGTTCTTACTACGATGAAGTTCCGAAGATTCCATTCACACTGGGTCAGTTTCAGTGGGCACAATTGACAGTCGTTGACTTAACGTGGACTTAATCTTAGAAAAGTCTTATTCCTAACCGTCATTTGCGGTGATCTGTAAATTAATATAAAAATATATTTTATTCCTTCCTACAAATATTTTCATTAAATACAATTAATGAAAAAAAACATTATTATTAATAAAGTTTGGATTATTAGTTTATCAAATTTTGTAAACTTATGTAAAAACTTAAAAAAGAAAAATGACCAAATGTAATAAGTTGTACAATTAAATATCTGTAAGAAAATGATTCAGCTTTAAACGTAAAACAAGGAATCTTCAAGTTTTAAAACAGATAGTAATGAGAAGAAAGTTCTTTTGTATAGCACTATCATCACTTAGTAAATATAATATCTAATATAGTAATATAATATCCGAAGTTTTCAAACAAAATGATTAAGGATTCTAAAATAAAGGCGCCGCATAGCAATTAACATACATCTAGAGTCTTAGCAGAATTATGTCATGTAAATTTCTATTAACCTGATTCATTCGTCTTTTGTTTGAATGAAATGAGTTTTATTTAAAAGAAATAATTGCAGAAGTCTCATACTTTAAAATTAAATAATCCATAAAAGAAAATTTTATTATATTATAGCTTGCAAATAATAATAATAATAATAATAATAATAATAATAATAATAATAATAATAATAATAATAATAATAATATTATTATTATTATTATTATTATTATTATTATTATTATTATTATTATTATTATTATTAATATTTGTTTAGAAAACGCCATTTAAACACACGTTTCACGATATATTTCGACATTGTTTCTGTCATCATCAAGTAGAATAGAAAACCTTATAGATTTTATGAATTTATTAAACACATTACAAAATTATTAACAATTTTTTCTTAATAATCAAACATACTTAATCTATTCATGAGATATTTTAATTTTCCCCACAAATTTCAATCACTTCAATTGGCAATATTCACAGACTAAATTATAGAGCTGACGGGACTTCTCTCTAATGTTTGTGGCATTGCACCCATTACATGTAAATTGAAAAGAGATCGGTACACATTCCAATCGAGTGGTGAGATAAATATCATTAATAATATGTGTAAGAACGGTGAACCGGAATTTGTGTTGATATAACCGTGCTTGAAATGTTATAAAGATTATCAGAGGAAATTAATAAGTAGTTGTGCTATTTTAATTTTAGAATTTGATCTAGATCATGTAAAGGAATAAGTCTTAAACTCAAGTTAAAACTCTTTACGAATCTTTCGCATTATCTCTGTATTTGGGCTCTTGAATATTGCCGACCGAAAGGATAAATCAATATTAGTGAATATAATATTGGCTAAATGACTAAAAATGCATAAGTCTGATTTTAAAATTTCATTAAAACTTTTAATAATTATTGAACACATGTAATACATAAAATATAAGATCTTTGGATCCGAAGATTGATGGGAAAAATACTGTGAACCGGTTTTGAATGTTTTTAAATAATTTTGATGTTAAATCGAATGTATTTGTAGTGCCTCTGACTAGCACTTTTATCAATTTAATAATTGAACTAAAAATATATTATTAAATCAATTAAATTAAAATTAAAAATTAAAAACAATTGTTTTGATGTTAAATCGAATGTATTTGTAGTGCCTCTGACTAGCACTTTTATCAATTTAATAATTGAACTAAAAATATATTATTAAATCAATTAAATTAAAATTAAAAATTAAAAACAATTGTTTAAATAATCCTTTACTTTTCACTTTTTCGAAAATCATCATCAAATTCAATTTAAAAAATCATCAAATTCAAACATGTATAACGAAGTCACTGAAGTCGAACAAGTTGAAGAAGTTGAAGAATCATCAAATCGAGTCAAAATCAATAGATCAAATATGGCAGAAATACAGGAAACAGAAACCTTCATCTTATTCACAATTATATCTCTGATGATGTTCAAGATCTTCAACAATGTCAATTGCTATAAATTCTGTTCAAATTAGTTATATGTCACTTTTGTTGTTAATTTCTAATGTTGAATTTTTAAAATGGTATGTTAAAAAATTTGACTTTAATATTTAAAATTTATAGATTGATGATTAAAATAACAGTTATTTTAGGTGAATTAAATATAATTTTCTAAAAATATTAAAGAATTTTTAATGTTTAATTAGAAAATAGATAATTATTTAAATTTAATTTAAATTTTGAAAAACAATTTAATATTAAATTTGTAATCTGTTTCATAAATCCATAATATCTATAGTTTTCTATCTTACCTGATGATAAGAGTGACATTGTTAAAATAAATCATGAAACGTGTTTGAGTGGCGTTTTCTAATAATAATAATAATAATAATAATAATAATAATAATAATAATAATAATAATAATAATAATAATAATATTATTTATTTATTATAGATATTCCATCAGGTTTTCCAGTTTTTCAGAATAATTTTTTCCCAATCATCAAGCCTTACAACAGCAACGTCACTTTAATATGCCAAGCGTATGGAAATCCTCCACCTCTTATTCAATGGTTCAAGAACTATGAATTAATCAATGAAAGTTTCGCAAGAATCAAAATTCTTAGTAGGATATTTAAATTTTTGATTTTTTAGACTTTTTTTATAAAGTATATTAGATTATCATACACAAAAACCTCGATTTGCGTCATCCCGATTTGTGTCGTTTATAAATTGTCGTGTTTTCAAAGTTACATCTTTACTATTTATATTTGTGTTTCTTAAATTTATATAGATGGGATTTCCCATTTATATCAGTTAGTCAAAAAAAACAAAAGTTAATACTGCAGTTTAACTTCAAATTTAAAATTTAACTTCAAATTCAAATTAGTTTTAAAAGTTATTACCTTAATTTTAGTTGAAATAAATTTGATGATGATCCTGGTGAAAATCGAAGTTTAAAAGCGACAAGATCTGTGTCTGGCGCTATCAATTGTTACAAAGAAATTTATTAGCAAAGAAAAGACTAAAAAACGCAGTAAACTTTAGGCAATTTTTATCAAAGTCAAAAATTTTCCAATTTTATTTTATAAACTTTATGTTGCTTTATTTTTACTCATCTTTTTATCTTATTAATTCATAATGAAAAATAATATAAATAAAAGTTTAGGTGCTATATTTATGTTTTTATTAGTAAAAATAGTTTGGATTTTTTCTGATATTGTACTCTGGTACCAAATAATAAAAACAAAAAGATTTGCGTCATTTTAAATTACTTCATGTTAAATCGTGATATTGTTGTAAGTTGATAGATAATGGCCACCTGTTCTAGTACCCATCTTCCCTTCAGCAAAAAGTGTCAATCTAAGTAATTAAAATACTCAATTTTGATAGTGTTGTCGATTAATTGAGGCTTTATATCAATGTGAAACTTTTGCAATAGTAAGGGAGTATTTTGGTCATCGTTAAAAACACATGAAGCAGAAGGTCACAGTATTTTATGCCAAAAAACGTCTGAAACTATAGTGAGGCGATACAGAAAATACTTCGATCAAAATCTAGTTCAAAAAAGCGTGAGACCATTAATCCCTGTAAGTAGTATGTAGTAAGGACTCCAGGACACTTTCAAGGTCATCCCAATGTCCAGATCAAATATAGGTCAATCGAATCATTTCATTTATTATGTTTTTTGTTTTAATTAATTACTTTAGTTAATTTTCAATTTATTACATTTAATTAATTATTTTATTATGTTTTTTGTTTTAATTAATTACTTTAGTTAATTTTCAATTTATTACATTTAATTAAGTAATTATTTATTAATATTTTATTTTAATTACTTACGTTATTTAATTTATTTTTTTTTTTTTTTAATTTTAATATTTTTATTTATTTATTTATTTTTTTTTTATTTATCATTATTATTATTATTTTTTTTTATTGTTATTATTTTACATTGACATTTAATATATTCTAACAAGAGTGTAAATTGTAACAATAATATTTCAATTTGAATAAAATTTTAATTATCATAAAATAAAGCTGTGTTAATTTAAAATAAAATGGGCATTAATTTTTCAAAACAAAGCAAAGTTTTTCATGATAAATAATATTTCTTACTTGAAACTAATTATCTAAATTAATTGGACAAATGAATAATTAAATATTAAAACACATTTTAATTAACTAAGTCAAATAATTCACAATATATATTTTATTATTCACATAAATTTAATTGTTTAAGTGCTTGTTTCGATTTGCATTCATTTCTAGACATAGCAGTTGCAATATGCATTTGACGAATCTTATAGTGACCGTAGGCATAGCTTTCATTAGAATTGAACCAATACCTTTTATCATCCAAACATTGGAGAGCTCGTTTTTCTGTAATGAAAGTATACAACTGATGATTAACACTTCCTATTCTCTTTTGTTGGATGCTCACTGTTCCACCATCAGTATACACTTTTTATAGGCTTCATGGGTGATATTAGAATTTGTAAGACTTATTCCTTTGGCTTTTAGAGTGTTTTTATCACCTTGGAGTGAGTAGCACTTGGGACGAAGAAACACCCATTCTTTATATTGATTTCCTTTATTCTCATCCTTGAATTTCCCTATTACCGAACAAATTTTATCTGAGAACAATGGATCAGCCACTGGATAATTTGAAGTATCTAGGAGTCCATCTTCAATCATTTTTGGATATAGTTGTAAGCGTAAATCTACATTTTTACACTCTAAAAAGAAGGAATCTGTGTCACCAGCTACGATATTAATTTGACAATTGAATTCTTCTCTATAACTCTGCAGTTCTTTATATTGAAACTGGTACATGCGAAGTTTGGATAAATCAAGTACGGTTTGTCCAATATACATTGGTCTATCTAAACACACAATTTCCTTATCAAGTATAACAGCAATGAGATCATCCGCAATCTTGATGCTACGACGAAACATAGGATGACTACAATAAGTTATCAATCTTTTGCTTTTGTTGCATAATCTCAAATTTATACGTTTCTTCAAGTTTTCCACAGTTTTACCGTATAAACTGTTGTTCTTGAACTTATAATAATCTCGCTGAAACGAATCCGTACTAGCTGCTCTCATTTTGGTATTGTAATCAATATATCCTTTGAAAATAGCCACTTGCTTGAATTCTACAGCACGATTAACTTTTGTGACTTTTGCGCCGTAACTCAACCACTCTGTCAAAACTCTACCGTTAACTACATAGTTTTTCTTAGGCTCATGAGTTAACAACAGCTTTTCAACTTTACTACCAGGTGGATAACAAAGCTCAGGAGCTATAGGTAAATCATCTAGCTTATCTTGTATACTATCAGGAATGACGATGTCAACCTCTAGAACATATCCACGATCTCCATCAAACTCATCCCCATTTGCACATCTTTCAACAATACCATTCATTTCAGTCTGATCATTTATCCATCTAAATTCACCAATAGGAAGTTTTTGCGACAGCGCCCATCCATATAAATTATTAACATCTAGGTATGACATTTGTGTTGATTCATCAGCTTCAACATGATGTTTGTTGATAAATGTCATTCCACCACGAATACCAGCTTCAAATAAACGGTAAAGCTCTGGATCTTGAATAAGTTCTACCGGTTCAGGTAACTGTTTAATAGCTGATGCCCAACTTAATCCGGGTATGGAAACAAACGATAAAGCCTCAAGTCCATCTTCGTCAAATGTTTTTCTCTGAAAGCTTCAAAAACATCGGCCAACAGAAAAACATCCAGCTTGAGATATACTAGCATGTAATCTAGCAGTGTCTCACAGTTGTATTGTTGCCAGATTCGATTTGCATGTATATAATCTTCTTCACTAACTCCCTCCCAAATTGCAGGTAATTCTGTTATTGACTGTAAAGCATCCATTGATGTAGCCATATCATAAGGAAAAATGGTTTTACAAGTCATCATCTGTGATTCGAAAACATCTGAGGTCAGTGGAAGACATGGTAAATTTTTTGATAAATTTGCCAAGCTGCTATTTAAAAATTGTAAAGAATCAATGAATCTAATTCTCTGCCTTTCGATGTCGCTGTAAGTGTGAGAAACTTTTCTGTTGATTGAGGAATAACATTTAAATTCCAATCGGGGAATTTTCCAATTGCATATTTTAATATTTGATGAATGTCATATCCACGAAGATTGTGAAATACAACAGGTAAAGACGGATTGATTCTTCTAGCCAAATTACAATCTTGACACGCTGCTCCGAGATATTGACCGGTAAAATGATCATGATCCCGAACAGGTATATTGATAATCTTTTTACAAAGGTAGCAATGAGTTTGATTCGTAAATTCTTCCTGCTGTTCCCAAGTGAGTTCCATCATTTCCTTCGATCCATTAATTTTATACCACGGATAAACTATGTCTGTAGCTATATCATCCAATGCTTGTATGAACTGAATGATACAGTTTTTCCCAACAAATGTTTCATTTCGAATCGGACAACCTTGATGAAGAAGCACAAATTCAGATGCAATCGGCTCATGTTTTTGGAAGTGTTTGTCATCTAGAGGTAATATTGATTCAAAGTCCGCGTAGACAACAAACTGCTGTTTTATAGTTTTACTCCAGTCTTTAAATTCGATATATTTATTCTCTGGCATTGAGTATAAAGTCGTCCGCTCCACATTCTTCCTACAAAGACCTATATGTCTTTCAAAAGCAGGACGTTTTTGAAACCCATGAAGACACGTATGACACCAATGTGATTGGATTCTGACTCCTTCTACTCTATCTCTGTAATTGAGCAGTCGATCGAGATTAGTTACAGCCAAAAAATGATAATTTAATTCTAAAATTTAGTTAATATTTTTAATGATTAAAAGAAATATTACCTTCTTCAATCAATAAGAGATATAATTGAGATCCCGTCGAAGTACTTCTATATACCAAGTCAACGAACGGATATATAATAATAATAATTTCTCACACATGTTTTACGATAAATTTGTATTTTTCATACAGTTAACGTAATTTTCATAGGATTTTATTCATATAATATATAGATAAAATTTAATTTTCTATAAAATGGATTGATTAGAAATTATGTATCTTGTTTTGTGTGTAATACACACATGTTTTATGATAAATTTGTATTTTTCATACAGTTAACGTAATTTCCTTGGATATTTATTCATATATTACATAGATAAAATTTAATTTTCTATAAAATGGATTGATTAGAAATTATGTATCTTGTTTTGTGTGTAATACACACATGTTTTTATGATAAATTTGTATTTATTATACGTTAACGTAATTTCCTTGGATATTTATTCATATATTATATAGATAAAATTTAATTTTCTATAAAATAGCTTGATTAAAAATTATGTCTTGTATGTTGTGTGTAATACACACATGATTTTACGATAAATTTGTATTTTTCATACAGTTAACGTAATTTTCTTAGGATTTTATTCATATAATATAATTTCATATAATATATTAAATATATAGATAAAATTTAATTTTCTATAAAATGGATTGATTAGAAATTATGTATCTTACAATATTCTTTTTTAATTTGTTGTCCGTCTTCGAAATAATGTATTGATTTGTCCCAATTAACATCATTATTTTATTACTTTGTTGCAATATTTTTATTATTTTAGTTACAATTTGATAAATATTTTACAACTGTTGAAAATTTATCTGAAATATGTTATTACTTTGTTACAATTTTATGAAAACGTTATTACTGTTTTGCAATTTGATGAAAAATGATATTACTTTGTGGGTTCATCACATTATTTTTTATTAAATTATTATGAAAATGTTAAATAAGTCAACTTTAGCATTAAAATGTGTTTTAAAATATATTGAAGTTTTAAAATACTGCAACGCATTTATTTTTCCTACCCCTTCCATGATTTTGATTGGTCAGAATATATTTATTTTTCCTACCCCTTCCTTGATTTTGATTGGTCGGAATGTAATCATGTGTAATATATAAGCAGTAACTTTTCAAATGTTTGTCATTTAAACTTTTAATTTAACTTATATAAGTGAATAATTTTTTATTCTCTATCTAATATTAATGATTATTTTCTTTTAGTGAACGGATGCAGTTTATATAAATTTTGTATTGCCGAAAGTCATGAAGATGTGGAGAACTGTAAATTAGTTACATCATCATATTTCAAGATAAATGACTCTACCTTATCGGGTTACATATGTCCGGAATGTCTCATTATATCACCAGGTAGGTGGTTAATGTTTGTACGACAACACGGACACCATCTTAGAAGATTCGAAGAAACGAAGAGCAGGATGATCACTAAAAGTAATACTCTTTCTACTATTAACAATTATTAATTTTTTATAGTACAATCGAAAATGAATACATCATACGATCCTAAGCAGATTAAAGAATATGTTACAAGTTATGTTATTTAAGTTGTTTAATATTAATTATAAATATAGTTAGACAAAACTCTGGCACCACAAAACGAAAGTCAATATTTTACGGAAATGGAGACTCTAACATACAATTGTGTCCACGTCGGGAGTCTGACTTAAATGGTTCTCGTGTTGAATTGACAAGCGATGTATCTGCAATTAATTCTCCTGACATTGTTGTTCCAGATTGTCTCATCAAAGAAATAGAAGATCATATTCAACGAATGGGTACAGTAAAAATCCAATTTGGACTTTGTGCAGAGTTTATCAAAGAGGATGGTGAAATTAAAAAATGGTGTTTGTCGAATAAAGCAATTACAATGTCATCTTCATTTATTAATGATGGAATTGAAAAATTAAAAGAAAAGTTGGAGAAATACACTCAACAAAGTAGTGGGTGGAGAATTCATAAAATATTAGAAGTTACTATGATTTTAACTAAATTATCAGACATAATACATGTATCTGGTAAGTTTATTTACATTATTATATATATAAATCTAGATATTTACTTAGGTTCAAGTTACATTAAAACACCAAATTACCTGAAAAACTGCCAGGCTTTAGTTAATGTTCAAAATAATGATCAATTCTGCTTTTTATATAGCATACTGGCCGTATTACATTATGATGACATAAAACACCACAGAGAAAGAGTAATGAAATATAATTTAAGTGGTAATATATATTTATATCATTCTAAAAATATATATATTTAGAGTTAAAATGGAAATCAGATTGGTTTCCAATGAAGTTGGTTAACATTTGCCAATTTGAGGCAATGAATCCTAATCTAGCGATCAATGTTCTCAAATATAATAAAGATCCAATTAAACAAAAAACTAATGATATTTTCAAGAATCCGTTCGTTGACTTGGTATATAGAAGTACTTCGACGGGATCTCAATTATATCTCTTATTGATTGAAGAAGGTAATATTTCTTTTAATCATTAAAAATATTAACTAAATTTTAGAATTAAATTATCATTTTTTGGCTGTAACTAATCTCGATCGACTGCTCAATTACAGAGATAGAGTAGAAGGAGTCAGAATCCAATCACATTGGTGTCATACGTGTCTTCATGGGTTTCAAAAACGTCCTGCTTTTGAAAGACATATAGGTCTTTGTAGGAAGAATGTGGAGCGGACGACTTTATACTCAATGCCAGAGAATAAATATATCGAATTTAAAGACTGGAGTAAAACTATAAAACAGCAGTTTGTTGTCTACGCGGACTTTGAATCAATATTACCTCTAGATGACAAACACTTCCAAAAACATGAGCCGATTGCATCTGAATTTGTGCTTCTTCATCAAGGTTGTCCGATTCGAAATGAAACATTTGTTGGGAAAAACTGTATCATTCAGTTCATACAAGCATTGGATGATATAGCTACAGACATAGTTTATCCGTGGTATAAAATTAATGGATCGAAGGAAATGATGGAACTCACTTGGGAACAGCAGGAAGAATTTACGAATCAAACTCATTGCTACCTTTGTAAAAAGATTATCAATATACCTGTTCGGGATCATGATCATTTTACCGGTCAATATCTCGGAGCAGCGTGTCAAGATTGTAATTTGGCTAGAAGAATCAATCCGTCTTTACCTGTTGTATTTCACAATCTTCGTGGATATGACATTCATCAAATATTAAAATATGCAATTGGAAAATTCCCCGATTGGAATTTAAATGTTATTCCTCAATCAACAGAAAAGTTTCTCACACTTACAGCGACATCGAAAGGCAGAGAATTAGATTCATTGATTCTTTACAATTTTTAAATAGCAGCTTGGCAAATTTATCAAAAAATTTACCATGTCTTCCACTGACCTCAGATGTTTTCGAATCACAGATGATGACTTGTAAAACCATTTTTCCTTATGATATGGCTACATCAATGGATGCTTTACAGTCAATAACAGAATTACCTGCAATTTGGGAGGGAGTTAGTGAAGAAGATTATATACATGCAAATCGAATCTGGCAACAATACAACTGTGAGACACTGCTAGATTACATGCTAGTATATCTCAAGCTGGATGTTTTTCTGTTGGCCGATGTTTTTGAAGCTTTCAGAGAAAAACATTTGACGAAGATGGACTTGAGGCTTTATCGTTTGTTTCCATACCCGGATTAAGTTGGGCATCAGCTATTAAACAGTTACCTGAACCGGTAGAACTTATTCAAGATCCAGAGCTTTACCGTTTATTTGAAGCTGGTATTCGTGGTGGAATGACATTTATCAACAAACATCATGTTGAAGCTGATGAATCAACACAAATGTCATACCTAGATGTTAATAATTTATATGGATGGGCGCTGTCGCAAAAACTTCCTATTGGTGAATTTAGATGGATAAATGATCAGACTGAAATGAATGGTATTGTTGAAAGATGTGCAAATGGGGATGAGTTTGATGGAGATCGTGGATATGTTCTAGAGGTTGACATCGTCATTCCTGATAGTATACAAGATAAGCTAGATGATTTACCTATAGCTCCTGAGCTTTGTTATCCACCTGGTAGTAAAGTTGAAAAGCTGTTGTTAACTCATGAGCCTAAGAAAAACTATGTAGTTAACGGTAGAGTTTTGACAGAGTGGTTGAGTTACGGCGCAAAAGTCACAAAAGTTAATCGTGCTGTAGAATTCAAGCAAGTGGCTATTTTCAAAGGATATATTGATTACAATACCAAAATGAGAGCAGCTAGTACGGATTCGTTTCAGCGAGATTATTATAAGTTCAAGAACAACAGTTTATACGGTAAAACTGTGGAAAACTTGAAGAAACGTATAAATTTGAGATTATGCAACAAAAGCAAAAGATTGATAACTTATTGTAGTCATCCTATGTTTCGTCGTAGCATCAAGATTGCGGATGATCTCATTGCTGTTATACTTGATAAGGAAATTGTGTGTTTAGATAGACCAATGTATATTGGACAAACCGTACTTGATTTATCCAAACTTCGCATGTACCAGTTTCAATATAAAGAACTGCAGAGTTATAGAGAAGAATTCAATTGTCAAATTAATATCGTAGCTGGTGACACAGATTCCTTCTTTTTAGAGTGTAAAAATGTAGATTTACGCTTACAACTATATCCAAAAATGATTGAAGATGGACTCCTAGATACTTCAAATTATCCAGTGGCTGATCCATTGTTCTCAGATAAAATTTGTTCGGTAATAGGGAAATTCAAGGATGAGAATAAAGGAAATCAATATAAAGAATGGGTGTTTCTTCGTCCCAAGTGCTACTCACTCCAAGGTGATAAAAACACTCTAAAAGCCAAAGGAATAAGTCTTACAAATTCTAATATCACCCATGAAGCCTATAAAAAGTGTATACTGATGGTGGAACAGTGAGCATCCAACAAAAGAGAATAGGAAGTGTTAATCATCAGTTGTATACTTTCATTACAGAAAAACGAGCTCTCCAATGTTTGGATGATAAAAGGTATTGGTTCAATTCTAATGAAAGCTATGCCTACGGTCACTATAAGATTCGTCAAATGCATATTGCAACTGCTATGTCTAGAAATGAATGCAAATCGAAACAAGCACTTAAACAATTAAATTTATGTGAATAATAAAATATATATTGTGAATTATTTGACTTAGTTAATTAAAATGTGTTTTAATATTTAATTATTCATTTGTCCAATTAATTTAGATAATTAGTTTCAAGTAAGAAATATTATTTATCATGAAAAACTTTGCTTTGTTTTGAAAAATTAATGCCCATTTTATTTTAAATTAACACAGCTTTATTTTATGATAATTAAAATTTTATTCAAATTGAAATATTATTGTTACAATTTACACTCTTGTTAGAATATATTAAATGTCAATGTAAAATAATAACAATAAAAAAAAAATAATAATAATAATGATAAATAAAAAAAAATAAATAAATAAATAAAAATATTAAAATTAAAAAAAAAAAAAAATCAATTAAATAACGTAAGTAATTAAAATAAAATATTAATAAATAATTACTTAATTAAATGTAATAAATTGAAAATTAACTAAAGTAATTAATTAAAACAAAAAACATAATAAAATAATTAATTAAATGTAATAAATTGAAAATTAACTAAAGTAATTAATTAAAACAAAAAACATAATAAATGAAATGATTCGATTGACCTATATTTGATCTGGACATTGGGATGACCTTGAAAGTGTCCTGGAGTCCTTACTACATACTACTCCTGTACAAAGCTGCCTGAGGTCTAAATACCCGATTGCTAATGTCAGAGTTTCAGTTTGCTCCCATGTATTTATTAGCGAGGGCCAAAATAACCCTTTATTCTAGTCAGAATTTCAAAATGACATAACTTCTTTAATTGTTCTTTGAAATTATAAACCGGAACTTTTCATAAAAAAATTTTGCATTAACTTGTTTAATTACTTTCAGCTGGGTTAATTTGAATTGAAATTCTTGAAGAAGCAAAAAGCATTTAGTATTTTCCAAATTTAATTTTAATTATCCTTTTATGTTTATTTTATAATTTTTTCTAAAATAAAAGAAGAAAATTTGGTTTATTTAATTTTTTAATAATAATTTATTAGTAATCATTTTGGGAATCTTTTGCGGGAGAGAAAGAATTGATAAAATTCAATAAAATTACTTTTATACTTTTAAAAGATTTGCTTTCTTGTTGTATTATTTCTATCTGTGAGTTAATTTGAATACTTTGTGCCTTCAAATGATACTTCAGGATGATACCTTCAGGATGATACCTTCAGGATGATACCTTCAGGATGATACCTTCAGGATGATACTTATAAATCTCTACAAGACTTCGGTTTAGAGTAATTAAAAAGAATTTATGCTAAAA
This sequence comes from Schmidtea polychroa, assembly GCA_959609185.1. Classification (NCBI taxonomy): domain Eukaryota; kingdom Metazoa; phylum Platyhelminthes; order Tricladida; family Dugesiidae; genus Schmidtea; species Schmidtea polychroa. Next base: position 17,371 of record CAUHTR010002139.1, read on the forward strand.
CATGTAAAGGTTCATGTCTATAAAACTTCCACCAAGCATTTAAGCATCTAATAAACGATTCCAGTTTCTTAACTGGTACCTAGATGAACCAAATAAAGTCTGGCTTTAGAATTTTCACATCATTTGTTTAAATCCATTAATTTATTTTTGTCTAAAATAATTCAGAAAATTAATATTTGTTACATTAAAATTCCTCGCTGTAAAATTGGATACATTAAGGTTTAATTTTAGATTTTAAAACTTTTCCCATTTTGAGTAAATTATTATGAAGCCGTAACAATTTTAATTACGAAATTGATGAGAACAATTAATTCATATGATTTCCGTTTTCACGCGATACGTTAAATAAAACAAAATATCCTTTAGAATATTTGTCAAAATGTAATTAAATCTTTCGGTTTGTTTAAATTGTCAAAAATAAATAAAAGTATCATCTTTTACTATAATCCTCTTGACTTTGAAGATGTTTGAAAAATGTCTAGAAGTCTTTTGAAAATAAATTTGGGTCGTTCCAGAGCTGAAAACATATTAAAACAAATCTTTAGATTATATATTTAACTGATAATTTGTAATCAAAGATAATTAATAACAAATAAAAATATGTAACATTATTTATTATTGCTATTATTATTATTATTATTATTATTATTATTATTATTATTATTATTATTATTATTATTATTATTATTATTATTATTATTATTATTATTATTATTATTATTATTATTATTATTATTATTATGAATAGGAAATTGATTAAATTAATATTTAAATAAGTATAGCGAATAATGTATAAAATGTGACTACATTCCTTTCCCAAAAGATAATTATAAAAATTAGGCAACGGAAGCCGAATAAAAATGGCTAGTTATAGTCTGTACAGTATCTTTTGTTGATGAAATAGTCAGGTAAATTATTTATTATTGTCATTCAAATCTATATTTGTAGCCGTCTTGAATTATTGAACACTATTCAATCATTTTAGCTGAATGATAAAACAAAAAATATTTTACAATATAGAAAATAAAGGAACCTTAGAATTTCATTGTCAATATAATCGGGGAAAACATTTTCAATGCATTAAAGGTGATTTTTTGCTTCTTTTCTGTATCAACAATTCATGGCTGGGACCAATTTAATTAATTAATTTCGATTAAATATGTTAAATAAGAAATTTATTGAAAAATGTCCTTTAATTGATATCAAAATAATAAAAGTAAACGAGAAAGTAAACTACAGGTAACCCTCTTAAGTGATTGTATTCTACAATAAGGCATTTTTTTGAACGTTTTTTTATACTGTTTTATAAGAGAGTTACCTGTATTTAGTTATTATTTTTTGTAATTTCAATAATTTATTACACAAAATATTTTTAATTAATTTGGTAAAATTATTTATTTGGTGTTTTGATTTATTTTTTTATTTTAAAATTTTGCTTATCCTCATTTTTACTATAAATCGATAGTTTTTATTATTTAACACAAATTTTCATCACTGCCTATTTCCAAAATCTGAAATAATTTTCAAAACATTTCAAAATTTTGCACACAGTAGCAAATGTACAGTTATAAAACAAAAGCATATTATAAGAACTTTTTTAAATTTTCACCTATATATATATATATATATATAAAGAAAAGTAGGAATAATACAACTAATACAATGTATAGATTAGGTTACTAAATTTATATGGACAAATCTGAATTTCCTGTATTACATTTTAAGTCGTCCAACAATACAGAAAAAAGATTTCAATAATTAAAACAATAAAGTAAACATCAATTTATTCATATAATAAAGATTAAGGCGAGTAAAAAATGAAATAAAAATTAAAAATTAAATGTTATAAAATTTTGAAAGTTTTATTAAAAAGTTCGATAAAATATTTTAACTGTATTTTTTCGATGGAGACAGATCATGTTGTCGTACTGATTTCACAGAAAATAATTTTGTAGATGATCATTTTATAATATTTTAATTTTTGTTATTTTTATCTTATGTAATACAATGATTTAGAAAAAAGGAAAATATGAAATTGTAATATGAATGAAAATATTAAGTTATAGATAACTAGTGGAAATTAAATAAAAGAAGAATTAGAAGATGAAATACTAGAGATCCCTTTCCTTTTACATCTACTCTCTATAAAATATGAACTCAAATAATTTTTAAATGGGAACAGCAACTTTGTAATATTGTCCCTATTTAACAATAAATACAAAAACGCAATTTTTTAAAAATATAATTTTCCAATATATTTGGTAGGGGGGTTGAATGTTGTGTTAGAATTTAGGAATGTGTTGACAGAAGGTCAAAGAGAGGAAATGTTCGGGCACCTTATTAATAAAATTAATTTAAAAAATACTAATGGATTAATTGGTAAAAATTAAAAGTAAATCCGATGTATTTTTTATATGACACAGCAAGTAAATCAACATTTGCTACAGGCAAATTGACGCCTTTTTGGATTATAATTTGCCTACATTTTCTACTTTACAATCCAAATATTCTTTTCCTTTTTCAAAGACAATGAAGCTTGCTTTAAAAAGCTATATAATTTTGCAAACTTTCAAATTTCAACATTATTAAAAATTTAAATACCAAATTATTTGTATATCTATTTAATAATTCGTTTACTAGATGACGGTAACCTGCTTCTCATCCAAGTCACTAGGGAAGATAAAGGTATTTATCACTGCCAAGCTCAAAACACAAATGGTTTACGGTTATCAGATCCTTCGACATTGGACATTACAAGTATAAAAATATTAAATACATTTATTGTAATTTAGCTTCATTAATGTTATAATAATTATAAAGTAATGATTTCTTGGTAGCAGCATTAATTAAATGTTAAACAATTAAATGATAATTTAAGACTTTTGCTGTGAAGTATATATTTAATAAAATGAAAAAATTTTCTACTATAAAATAGTTCCTTCAATTTTCAAATGCTTTTTGATCTTCTCTTTTATTTCTTTTTTCCAACTTCTGATTGGTTAAAAATAAAATGAATCAAAATAAAACTTTTTTGAAGAATTTAAAATTTTTTTTTATAATTAAATTTCCTCTGTAATTCAATAAAACAATAAAAATGAAGTTTTTAAAGCTTCTATAATTATCTCATAGAAATTTCCTTTAATAAATAATGTCAAAATATTTATAAAAATAAGTTTCCAATAACTAATTAAAATAAGCAATTTAAAAATCTTTTAAAAATGTTTTTATTTTAATTTTTATTCCTATAAAAGTATACTTCCTTAAAATTTGATAACAACAAATCAAACCGATGATATCATTGATCTCTTCTTTAGTGTTGATTGTTGGCCCTCTGTTAATGATGAGAATTACCTCTTTAAAGCTGACACTTTTCTTTTGAATGTGTCCATTGACTAAGATATGACTTTCAATTTTCACCTCTGATATATATATATATATATATATATATATATATATATATATATATATATATATATATATATATATATGAGTAATTTTTATAAAGATTTACTGTAAGAATTATGAGATTTGCAAGAAGAAATCTTGAGCAGTAAGAACAATATAAATATAATCCCCAGAACAATGAGTGGTAAACCGTATCTGTCATGGGAAAATCTTTGTTGTAACCCAAAAAAATATTTAATGAATAATTTATGCTTTTCAAGTTGATATTAGGTTTCCGGTTTCAGTTAGTTCTCTTAATGCAAAAATTTCGAAATAATTTTGTGGGAAATGAAAGTAGAGTATTTGTAGAGTATTTTTGGAATTGTTTTAATAATTCAAATTTTCTATTTCGAACCCCAAATAGTTCTTGCCAAACAAATTATAATACTCAAAATATAATAAATTTGATGAGGAACTCGTATGTATAAAAAGGGATTGTGAAAACTAATATCAAGGTCAAATGAAGAATAAAAATTATTCCATGGAGATTGGTACCTAGATTGCAGAAGGGAAAGTATTTATTTATTTACTGACAATCGAGATATTAGGTTTGCAGATTTAAAAACTTGAAATAATTATTTAAATAAAGTAGCTGGGCAAAATATAACAACCTTGTGAAGATAAACTCTTGTAAAACTATGAATCCTTAAATAGAGTAGCAAAAGATCCTTCATCATATTGGACCTTATTTGATTCCGGTGATACATAATCTTCATTAGGAAATAATTTAACTACTCCAAACGAGACTTCATTATACTATTATGAAAATCAAATAAATCCCTGAAAAAACGCGAAAAAAATATATTATTCATTACCACCAACGACATTGAAATTGACATAGCAATTGACTGCATCCGGTACATCACTGAAAAAAGCTCTCTAAATAAAGCAATATGATATTACTTACAAATCAGTTAGGTCTAACAAATTCATTTTACAGTCAACATAAAATGTTTTTTGTTTAAATGCAACAATGAGAATCTATTTTTAATTCTTGGGGTAATTATAACAAATTATTTGAGTAATTAACTATTTCAATTAAAACATTTAAAAAAACTAATCAAAAATGTTCTCACAATGGCGTTATTACTATCATTCCTTTGGGAGATGTGTTGAAATTTTAATTTATTTTTGCAGGAAACATGGGGAGTTATGAAATTAAAATAGGTTAAAATGACTGATTTTCCAACGCATTCTCTCTTATTATTATTATTATTATTATTATTATTATTATTATTATTATTATTATTATTATTATTATTATTATTATTATTATTATTATTATTATTATTATTATTATTATTATTATTATTATTATTATTATTATTATTATTATTATTATTATTATTATTATTATTATTATTATTATTATTATTATTATTATTATTATTATTATTATTATTATTATTATTATTATTATTATTATTATTATTATTATTATTATTATTATTGTTGTTGTTATAATGTTTTTCAATATTATTCTCCTTTTTAATATTATAATCATTATGGTTTTATTCAGGTTACCCCGTTTCTCCGAATTCATTGATAATTGAGAAGTTTTCCAGTGATAACGTTGAGATATCATGGCAGTCAGGCCTTAGTGACGAAAATGAACAGGAAAATTTTATATTACATTACAGAGAAGTTCCGGAGAATATGACAGAAAAACCACTCATGTCGAAATTTGTCTATATAACAATAAATGAAAAGAAGTCTATATATAAACATAATTTAAAAGACTTGTTTCCCTACACCACGTATTATATTTGGATGGAATCTGAAAATCCACTTGGAGTTTCTCAACCGACAAATACCGCAACTGTGAAAACATCGCCAACTTGTACGATTCAATGACTTATTTTTTTATTTTATCCTATTCAATCATTCTTTAGCGCCACAATTACCTCCAAGATCAATTACTGCAACTTCTATTTCAAATACTGCAATTGTAGTGGCATGGAGGCCACCGGAAAGGAAATTTGGAAAATTTAAGGTAGGAAATTTTCATGACTTTCATATTTTATATTTATGGGATTTATTATTATAATTATAATTATAATTATAATTATAATAATAATTATTATTATTATTATTATTATTATTATTATTACTATTATTATTATTATTATTATTATTATTATTATTATTATTATTATTATTATTATTATTATTATTATTATTATTATTATTATTATTATTATTATTATTATTATTATTATTATTATTATTATTATTCTTTAATGAATTTTAATGTTAAATCTATTAAACCACAATGACCATAATTTTTCACTTCAAGTAGGATATTTCATTTTTAATTTTAAATTTCTTTATTTATAATGACTTTTCTATAAAATTTTGAATATCTAAATTAACATTTTGTTTTTGTTATTTTATTTTCCGAGTTAATATTTCAGTCGTTCTTTATAGTAAGATAGATGATACCAAGGGGTATGAAATAAAAAAAATAACCATTCGGATATATGTACCGTGAGGCTTAAAAAGGTTAAACTAGACTAAACAAATATTGGTTAAATTCGACTTAGTAAACCGCTTTACCAGATTCAATAAAATATACTTAGAAATCAAAAAGAACTTTAGTTTAATTATTTATTAGCTTTATGCTTGTCAATGTTTTGTCTTTTTACATGTTTCAAAGAATTTCGATTTATATTAAGTTTATATTAAAATTGTAGTTTTAATGTAATCCGAAATATTATTAATTATATATTACTCGAAAATTAAGCAAAAAAAGCTAATTTATATTGCATAATACGCAATTTCCAAAACTAATCAGAAAATAAGCAGAAAAATGTGTGCAATACCTGATTAAAACACACAGTGGTGTCAAACCTTTTGAAGTTGTGACCAAATCAAAACTTCCAAACATTTTGCGGCACAAACTCGAAAGGCTGTTTAAAAGTAAATTGTACTTTTAAATTTAAAAATTTTGGTAATAATTGACATCTTGCAAATAACTGATTGTTTTAGAAATCAATATGTATTCATTATTTAAAGTAACAAAACTACGCAGTGTTTGATTATAAAATTATTATTTTTTGGAAAATGAATCAATTAAAGATACAAAAAAGTAGGGTGACTGCAAAGTTTTCTTTATGGTCGCGAGTCACAAAAACACAAGTGGCAGGCCAAATCGTTTTTATTAATTATCTTTTTTTATATTGTATTTATCTACCATTTCAGTACTATCAAATCATATACACGAACAACGATGGGTTTTTGCCTCAACACTGGCGACAATTTGCAGTAAAAGATGATAATGTTATGTTGACCCATTTGATCGCCTCAGAACTATATCATATTCGAGTGAAAATTGTGAATGAGATCGGTCATGGACCCTTGTCAAAGACCATTTCTATTAAGACAATAGCTGGAAGTAAATTATTATTTCTTTTAACATATGATATGTCTACCGACAATTATATTACTTAATTCTTTAAAGAGATTAGACCCTTAAGTTGAAACTATATTCCAAATCCTTTGTTAAAAGGTTGACTACGTGAGTCTGAAATGAAATATATTAATTTAACCTTTTAAGAAGGGAAAGTTATAATAACTAAAGGATCAAAATAATTTAACATGTATTTGACAACATATCCACCAACTTGATTCTATACTTTACATTTAAAACAACTATGGAACAAATCGAACATTAAAATTCTACATAAGCATCAGGAAAGAAAAGCTTCTAGACACTTAACTTAATCACAAAAGCTGCATTCTATATTCAAGTATGTTAGACACTATAGCCTACTCTTTCAAAGAGCAATTAGTGAATCTGACGATGTAAAATTTTATTTTCATCAAGATTTGGCACGTTATTTCTACCATCAAGTTGTGAAGATCTATATTGAAAAGTGCTGAAAACAGTTAGATTGATCAAATATGTAGCATTAAATTTCTCCGTAGTCACCTATCCTTCCTCAACTGTAACATTAAACCAAAATTAGCGAACATTTTCCATAATAATTCATAATAGCATAAACGCAGACTTATGTGGGCCAATCTTTTAATAAAGGTAACGTTATTCTTTACCATCCATTAAAACCCTTTCTTTATTTTGTAAATATAATCATTTGCATAATACTAAGCATTTCGTATTAAATTTCTTTATTTGTTTAAATATTAGATATTTTGTAATTAACAGCCCTCTCGCAATGCCCTGATTTCAAAATCACGGAAATATTCCAATCACATATCAAGTTGCAATGGGGTACTCCAGACCCAGTCAAACTTTTCAAACATATTCAATACAATTTGCAATGTTGGGATGTGCGCTTGAAAATTGTAAATTCAACAGCAAAGTCCTCTACACTATTTCAAATCATCAATCATAATTTGTCCATGAATGAAATGGAATATGTTTTATATTTGAAAAATGAAAAGGAAATAAAATGTCGACTATTTGCAATTAATTCTGATGGAGATGGAATGCCAACGGAAATTCAAGCTTCAACTATTAATAGGGGTAAGGATTTTCTGATAATTTCAGCACTTTTTTAGTAACAAAGAATAAAATAGGTAAGTATTATAAAAGTTATGAATACAAATATTAGGTCATCCATTATTTCTTTTAGAAACAATAAATTCACAACAAAATTGTTTATAGATTTTAAATACACCAGATCATAGAGATTACGGGCGGATTATCCTTATAAATTTATATATGGAAAGAATACACACACCTATTTGAAATAAGGACAGAAATTATATGCGACTGGCGAAAATTATATACAAATACTATAAACAACAGAAAATTAATTTTGGTAAGCAAAGAAGTTGAGGCATAAATTTGCTAAGGATAGAATAGTACTCTTATAGAATATTATTTTGTTTGACATGTTTAACTGCAGTTATCTAATAGAAAAAGAACTTTCAAGATTGATGAAAGGGTGTAATTCAGATAAAAATAAAAAATGAAACAAATTGCAAAAAAAACATTTAAATCATAATATCAAAGGATATAAAACTTTTCTATAAATATTTCTATTAAATTTGTCAACATTTAAATGTTATATTACCTTGTAATTATATTTTAAATTTAACCAGCATTTATATCGAGGTCAGAATTAAATAAGAATCGCTTCCAACATAATTGTTTAAATATAACACAAGTTTATTAAATATAACGCGATTTTGAAAATTCATTTTTTGTTGAATAAATTTGTGGAGAACTTGATTTGGTTTAAATATGAGTAGTAATGATGAAAATGAATGTGACATTATCGCGATTTACAATTAAAATCAAGACTATTTGTGGATGATTTTCTACCAAAGATTCCGCATCTCAAGTATTAGATCTGCTCCATTATTTCAACCATATTTTAAAAATATATTTTTGTATTAATATTTAGATTTCCATTTATCAAAAATTACTAAATTCATATTATAAATTTCTCCTAGAGCAGCGATTTTTAATCTGTTTCTAGGATTGTTGAGGGAAATTTAAAATACAATATATTGCATGCCATAAAAATTGTTAAGTCTTTCTAGGAATACCGCTGTAGAGACATTAAACTGATTTGAATAAAGATTCCTTTAAGATTCATTTATTCTGCCACAGGTGAAAAAGACTGAAAATCACTGTACTAGACAAATAAACCAGATTAACATTTTTAAAGGTGTTGAAAAAGGACTTTAAAGCTACCAACACTAAGATTGGTAGATGTTTCAAACACAATATTTTAAAATTAATAAAAATACAAACATGATCAAATTAACTAAGAATAATCAACAATCTTAACGAAAGCAAATATAAAAAATATTCAATGAACGCTATTTGAATTCTGTTCTTTCGGAGTGTAATCTAAAAAACGAATTCTTAGCAGGCCACAAGTTGATTCGCTACGAGAGTGTATATGAAATTTTCAATTCCATCTTCAATGTCTTAGATCAAAGAAAACCGAAGATTGATGGATATCGTTCATCATTTTTAGAATGTAATCAGACATAAAACTTTCGTAAAGATTCGTTTTTTTTTAAACTGTAAGTTGGAATTAAAAAAATTATTTTGTCGTTATTTTAAGAAGAATTTATACACAAAGTTTATGAACAAGATATTAACAAAAATAGTGCAAGCGTAGGTTTTATGATTTATACTTTCTTAAATATAAACAGTTTATTATTAAGTGATTTTAATTTTAATAATTTTAAAATACCGGGTTTTGAAAATTTATCCAAAAATTTAATTAAATTTTTTAACGAAATTCTAAATATCTCAGAGTTTCAAATAATTTCCAAATACATATACCTTTCATTTCAAAATTCAAAAACCCTTCAAATTTTAAAGTTTTAGCGCTGTAAACACAGCTTTAATGTGTTAGTGTGTATGAGTGTGTTATAAAATTCCTTGTCATCGACAATGAGTCTATTCGCCAAGTCTTAACTTGATTGGATGATTGGAATTAAAATTAAAACACACCTCGGTAATTAAATTATTTAAAATTTTTTAAAATTTCAATTACATTTTTAAATCCACTTTATTTATTACTTTTTTAATAATTGTTAATTGCAACAGATTCATGCATTAAATTAATTCGATTCCATTCGGTAACATTTTCAGTTTTTTAAATTTTAATTTAAAAAAAAACAAATAAAAAAGAAAACAGTCAAAAGAAGATTCAAATAATTGTTTTAAACCAAATCTTGCGAATAATATTAAATCCAATTATTTCTAATAAATTTAAATGGAATGAAATAAATATTGGATAATTTAATAAAACACGCGAGTAAATTATCCAAAAAATATAAAATTGATGAAGTCGGTAATTTTTTGATTGATGAATATGGAAAATCTGTTAAAACTCATTCTTGTTATTAAACAGTGATTTTCCTCCGTTTTCAATAGAGAAGAAATCGTCCACTTAAATAAAACGAATTAATAAGCTTACAATTGTTGGGGACTCTCATATTATATTCATTAAACGCAGATAAATTGAGTCTCACCAGCAGCTATTGTGTTGAATCTATTGTTTCAATGAAACACTATAGAAAGCATTTTATTGTTTCTGCAAGTTCCATAAGAAATAAAAGACCTGAAAATGTCTATCAATGTGAGATTTTGGAAAGAATCGAAAATCTTTTGTAAAAATAAATTAGGACAGAATAAACCGATTATATAAGTTTTGTATAATTATATATATATTAATTATAAATCATGGAAAGTTTGTATACAATCAGATTGTAGCGTTTATAAATCATTTCGGTAATGTGGTGGAATATTTGGATTCCCTTGGGTCCGCAACTAGTTTAGGTAATTACTAAAATGATTCTCAAATGCTGTTTCAATGTCAACTTGCATTTAGATTTTCCAAGTTCCGTGACTTTTTTCACCGATTGGGAATCAAAATCGTCAAGTTTTCAGTTTTTTTTTAAATTTTACTTTTCACCTTTTGATATTTAAAATCAATTTTATTTTTAAAAGATCTTTCAAAATTGTACTTGGCATTATTTCAAAAATTATTCATTAAAAATTTTATTTTGTTTATAAATTACTTTTACATTTTTTGTTTTAATTTCTATTGTATATTAAGTAGAAATATTTATTTATTTATTTATATGTTCTCATGATATTATAAGAAATATAAATATTTTAAAATTAAAATAAATTTTGGAAAATTAAATCTTGATTAGTATATTTAGCGTTAATAAATAATAGCATTAAGAAACAGCAATGCAATATATTTGACATATGAAATGTTGACATCTGTAGAATCTTTATCAATTGTTTATCAATTACTCTTCATTTGTTTATATGTTGAAAGTATAAAAGGTATAAGTCAGAGTTTCAAAATGTCATTGAAATTCTTACAAATTTACAGTAAACTCTCCATATATTGAGACAGTGCTCTGTATGATACAAAGAACTGTAAAGCTAGTCACAAAATTAATCTTGGGTAACAAAATTCTACTCTCCACATATGGTACAATTTGTTTTTGTTTTTATTTTTATATAAACTATATTTGCTTTGACATGAAGTTTGTTTGAATATTTAACATTCCATTAGGGTGAACTATTTAAACAAATATGGTAAATATATGCGGAGTGAGGACTTTTAATTATTAAAATATAATCATGACTTCGAATAAATTTATTTATAATTTCTAAAGATTAATTAAAATAAAATTCATTTAGAGGCATCAACCTCTTTCCTATACTATTTAGAAATGACAGCACTTATGATAACTAAGAACTTAAATGATGTATTTTCGCGTACTTTTTACTCACACTTAAGTATCCAAAAAATATATATTTCGTAAGAATCATATACTTCACTAAGCTCTAAAGAGTTAGACATGTTCAGACATTTCATATATATATACAGGGTATTTGGACTAAATTTCACAGTTTCTTTTTAATAAATAAAATAAAGACTTTTTTGATGAATTTGACAGTCTTATTTTGTTTACTCTTTTATTTCAACTATCCCCTTGGTGTCAAAATTAGTTGAAATGGACATGTAAAAACATCTAAATAATGAAAAAGAGTAGCCTGCAGCAATAAGAATTATTGAACGATTGAGATAATCAACAAAAATTGAACTAAGGACAATGTGATAAAAATTACTTTGTTAGGACCAGCTTTATAATCCCCCAAAACAACAGATGGCTTGCCTACAATCGTATCATATAGATCAAGTTTTCTCAAGCTTTGATGGCTTATGGACGTGTCTCCAGTAATGGTGATCTTATACTTCCTCACATCTTTAAATAAGGTCAATTCGAATAACGATGTGAATTTCCTGAACACATGTCAAGCCTTGGTTGGTGAGAGTAGATCTGTCATATCTCTGGGAAGACTCAAGTTGTTTTCAGAGAATTTTCACAATTTTCCCGGTCTCAATGTTTAACTCTCTAACTCACTTGATTGCTCTCCTATGGATTATTGTATGTGAAGTGTAGTTAAAAAAGTAACCAATTGCATTGTCTGTGTCGAAAATTCGTGAATATCAAAATACATCGATATCTTTCATAGTCAATTTTTTAACAAATACAATGTCAATTGAATAAAAATCAGAGGTGAAAATTGAAAGAAGTTCTTACTATATATATTGTGACATTTATTCAAAAAAGAATAAAATTCTTCTTATTCCATCATTTTGAGATAATATTTAAAATTTATTTAATATAAAAATTTTTTTCTATCTAAATAAAATCAAAAAAAATGTTTTCAATGTTTTTAGATAAAATAAATTTCATAATTGTTTAAATATAAATATTTTATAAAATTGATATTCATATTGTAAGAAAAGATTAATAATTGTTTTATTAAAAATAAATATCACTTTTTGAACTGGTAACAATTAGGCTAATATGATAGCTTTTATGTTGAGCAAAAATACTTTTATAAGATTTTATTATTATTTAGAAATACAGTGTGGTCTCTCGTATCCGCTCATCCTCGTATCCGCCACGCTCTAATAACCGCCACATGAAAAAATTTTATATGAGAAAATTCTGATATCCACCTGTTTCTAATAATCGCCACACTTCTCTCGTATTTTTAACATAAAATTTCTTAAATTAATTTAAATGGATGGAATTTTCATTCTTTTTGTTATAATATTATTAATTTCCTTGTTAATTGCATAATTTAAATTTAAATATTTAATTTTAACATTGTTGTTTCCATCAATTATTATTTACATTAATTTTTTTCATTTTAGTCTAAAGATGACAAAAAAGAAAATGTACAAGGTTGTCGATAAAAGAGAAAATTGATGTTCTGCGATATCTAAACATGAATAAACAGATATCTGATAGTAAAGTTGCAGAGATATTTTCGATCAAGTTTAAAAAAACTATTTCTCGGCGCACAATTAATGACATTAAAAGAAATGAAAAAAAATTTTTATCAGATATAAATTCAGAATATGTAAATAATCATAAAATGCCTATAATCATAAAATGGATAAATGAATTAGAGAAAGTGGGTGCAATTTTAAATGACGATTTATTGACTAATAAAGCATTAAAAATTGCAGAATTCAAAGCATCAAAAGGTTGGCTAAGAAAATTTAAAGCACGTCACAGTTTGAAACTCAGAAGATTACATGGAGAATCATATGGTCAGGTTTCATCTGATTATAACAATTTTCTCGATTTCCTTTCAAAAAAAATTAGTGAATATGGTAAAGAAAATGTTTACAATGCAGATGAAACGGGTCTTTTTTATAAATTAATTCCATCGAAAACAGTGTGTAAAAACATCCGAACAGGTTTTAAATTATTGAAAGATCGACTTTCAGTGCTATTCTGTGTCAACATGACTGGCACCCACAAACACCAGCCTTTAGTCATTGGAAGATTTGAGAAACCTCGTTGTTTCAAAAACTTTGATCCTTCATTTTTTAGTAAATTATAAACATTCTATCAGATCCTTGATGACAGCTAAAATTTTAACAACTGGCTTTTAGAATGGGATTTCAAATTAGGAAAAATATCTAAAAAGGTTTTATTGATAATTGACAATTGTCCTGCTCATAGAATAGACGTTGAATTAAAATCGATAGAGGTTATTTTTTTACCTCCTAATGCAACTGCTAAAATTCAACCATTGGATCAAGGTATAATTAAATCTTTTAAAACTCTGTTCTTATCTAAAAAGTTATGTGACATTATAGAAAAAGTCGAAAGTGGAGTGGACACTTTTAATGCCTATAAAAAGCTATCCATCAAAGATGCTATACTTTTTATTTATTTTTCATGGAAGGAAGTTACCGAAATGTGTATCATCAATTGTTTTAGACATGCAAATTGGTAAATGTCAGAGATAAATGAAAATTCAAGTTTAGCTGAGGATTGTCATATTGAAAATTACGATGAGTTCATTTCCATAGCTAATGTAACTGATCCTATAGGGGAAGATGAGTTTCTTCAAATAGAATTTAATGAAAATGATGTCTTATTAGAAAAAAATAAACAATTTTGAGGATGGTAATATTACAAGTGTCTGTACTGATAAAGATGAAGTTGATGATTTAGCGGAAGATAAAGACACTGGTAATCCAAAAAATATCACTAAAAAAGAAGCTTATCAAGCTTTTCAAGTAATCAAAGATTTTTTCAATCAACCAGGAAAATTTGACGTTAATGGTGTTATTGGATTAAATGAAATAAGCAAGGCCTTGAAAAAGGACGAAAAATGCAATTTAAGAAATTGGGTGATTAGAAAATAAATATTGCACAGTTAACACTTATTTTTATAAAAATGTACATAATTATTTCATAACAATCACGCATTTTTTGTAAAAATAAAAATACGTTATTCATAAAATCGATTGGTTTTTCCAGATGAATAAATAAAGCAATTGATATTATTAAATAAACTTTTGAATTTTGATTCGATTTTGTTATCTCAACATTTTTAAAAATGTTTTTTCGGATTCTAATATCCGCCACGTTTTTTCGAAGTCCCATTTTTGGCGGATGTGAGAGACTTCACTGTACATTAATACGTAAGACTTAAATTGTCTAAAAATATTTATTTAATTATTTTAAATTATTAATTATTATTTATTATTTATAATAATTTTTTTTTAATTTTTATAAAAATTCTAATAGGAGTACAATATCAAAACCTAATCCATATCGATAAAATTGGTTCATCTTATATCACTTTTCAATGGAGACCGCCGTCGAAACTTTCATTCGACTACTTTTTATGGGTTTATCAAATTTTCGATCCCAAGAAACTCGACAAAGCTGTGAGACTCCCGAAAATCAAAATGAACATTTCCGACTCAGCTTCAGCGGAAAACGGATGGTTTGTTTACAATTATACAAACGCGTTCTCATCATCGAATTATATTCTCGGACTACGATATCTCTGTCAAGACTCGAATGGTATTCTTCGAGAATATATTCACAGATCGGATTTAGTTACCACATTAAAAAACGGTGAAAGATAATTTTTTTTAATAATTTTTACATTTTTATTTATGAAAATTGTATTTTGTATTTCGTGAACCACGAATCGTATCTAATCGCTATAATAAAATTCATAAATCTATTACGAAACCCTGACTGGTGACAAATATAAAAATTTATAGTTTTTTTAGGGGAAAAGAATTTTTGATAAAACTTCTGACAATTTATTTTCTGTCTCATCTTTAAAATTATCAGTTCAAAGAATTATTATAGGCAGTGTAGTGGCTTCAATCAAATTAAATGACATTTTTACCCAAATAAACAAATACCCATTCAATGTTGGGCTGTGGATTTTGTTTGAATTGACACTATCAACCCACTTTTAACATTATTGGTCAATTAGAAACTACAGAATCTACCAAATTGTTTATATTTACTTTCCAATGGTGTTTTTTTGCAGATTTATTTTGCCTTTCTCTCATTCATTTATCATGGATAAGATTTTTATGAATATTATCCTATTCTATTTGGTTCTGATTTTAATTCCTCTCAGGATTTATTCGAAGAGATTTCCAAAAGAAACGAACTGTTTAGGGAAATATTGTAATTCTGATCCTAGTATTGTGACTCATATACAAATATCTACCGGTTGTTCTGAAATTCGGCCATGCATTGAAATTCAATGGAACAGTTCACAACCATTTTCTGATAGTGATCCGACTAGTTATATGCTCAATTACCAGATCACGTCTCCAAAATCTTTTATAAAGAAATACCCTTTCCAAATTTTAACTGAAACTTCTTTTCGACTGAACACGCACGATAAACCGGGTTTGTTTTGTCCTGAGATGATTTTAAAAATATTTAACTATTCAACATAGGATTTGGCGTTACTTACGAATTTCGTATTGCCAAGTTACATAAGGGAAAGTACGGAACTCCTACAATTAAATCCATTACCTTGAGTGAATCTGGTAATTTTCTCAAATTTAAAGTTAAATAGAAAACTAAAATTTAAAAAATTTAAATACCTTTCTCTTAGAATAAATTACAAAGAAATGGATTATTAAAATTATAAGAACCTTTTTCAAATTTCACCACTGATTTCTTTTCAATTGACATTGTATTGATTAAAAAGCTTGACTATGAATCAGTAAATATATCGATTTTTTTTATATATTTACTGATTTATAATCAAGCTTTTTAATAAATACAATGATTATTAAAATTATTAATATTATATAAAATGTTATTATTTAAGAATAAAAATTAAAATAAAATGATAAAAACACAATTATTATTATTATTATTTATTATTATTTTCTTTATTTATTTTCCATTACTCAATAATATTTTAAAGTAAATTTGGTTTCTCTTAGATATGTTACTCAGTTTATAAAAGTCATAATTATACATCTATTATCATCTTTTTAGCAAACTACTTTATGATGATAGAAAAATGTAGTGATCGAATATTTTTAAAATTTTATAAAAAAAAATTTTTAAATTAAAAATTGCAATGAAAAAACTTTGTTGAAATTAGAGGATATATTTTGATTTTTGAATTAATAAAATTTTATCACAGATCCAAATTTTTGTTTATTCTGAAATCATATCATTTCAAACTTCAAATAATAAATTCTTATCGTTAAAAAATAATTCGTGAAATTATCAGAGTAGTGAGGATTTTGAAATTGAAATCATACGCCCATGTAGAAACTTGAGCAATATTGATTACTTTGATTCAGATGATGGATTTTTTTTCCCTGGAATTTAATAAAATTTTCACCAATGGATTGTGCGAATAAACTAAATATTAATTCTTAGGTAAAAAGACTGAATACTAAAATACATGCTTTTGAGTTTTTCAAAGAAAACAATGAGAATTTAGGTTGAGATAATCAAAATATTTGATCCATTCCAATATTTCAACATTCGTAATTAAAGCTTTATAGATGATTATTGTTATTGTGAACATTTGAATTTCGATAGCGACCTAATAAGGAGAATTGCAACATAGTACTTCAATTTCAATTAAATTAGTAGACGTCTTCAGATTTTATTAGCATATTATAATTATTATTTAATTAAATAATTTTAATTTCATTAAGATTTAATCCCCTTATCCGTGTTTCCTTTAGAAAACTTACTAAGTTTATTACCATAACACAGTGCTTTCCAACCTTTTCATGCTTGTGACACACTTTTTAGACTTCCATCATTTCGCGACACAGCAAATCAGTTTTACCAGAAAACCAGACGCCATATGGTAAACCGTTATACAAAAGACAATGAAACATATTTAAATATAAATATAAATGGCAGAAAAGGATAGTTCATGACTGAAAACAAGATTTATTAATTAACTAATAAATAGGGTAAACAAGCGTTCTTGCAGATAAAACACGACAGACTATATATGTGTATTGTATTTCAGTCTAACAATCGCTAAAAAGTTTATAAAATTAAGGGACTCTGTGGCATTTCATTATGTTCACGCGACACACCTATGCAGCGCTAAAGTGTCACGACACACCGGTTGGGAAGCTCTGCCATAACATCTTATAAAAAAATGAATTTTGTTTTCCAAATTGCATTGATTTTTTATTGTATAATTAATTTGTATTTTGCAATTTTTATCATTTTTATAATTGCACAAAATTTCCTATCCAAAATAGTTATATTTTTATGTTCGGAATTTACTTAATTTTTTTTATCACATTAGATCTGCTTTTGTTTCTTGATATTTCTATTACCGTATATACTGGCGTATAAGTCGAGAAATTTACGTCAAATTTTCAAGTCAAAATAGCCACTTCGACTTATACGCGAGTCAAAAAACGTACAAATTAATTTTTAATGAAATCGTTAAATCTTTTTTTTATTTTTGTTACTTCGACTTATACGCGGATTTCCAATTTAGCACTTAAAAACCTCTTAAAATTCACTCGACTTCTACATTCATAATATATTATTCATAATATATGATCAAAAATAAATTTTGAATGCAAATAAAATACAGTATTGACTTTTGTCATTAGATCAAGTAAGAATATCCGTTTAATTAAAAATATTAATTTTAATAATAAATTCCTCTAATTTGAAAATCTGCTAATTTGTGTATATTTAAACAACTTCATTTTGAGAATTCTGACTAATTAGTAATATTATGTAAAATAAAATATCTATTAATTAAATTTTTAATATGCACCCTTACAGTTTTAATAAAAAATTAAATATCGATTATTTAAAATTAATTTGCATAAGTTTAACATTTGCAACATTTGAACTATTCAGTTAATTATCATTTTTTGGAAATAAAATTAAAAAATATTTACGTAAATTAAAAAACAGTATACAAATTTGTAATATCATAAAAACAAATCTGTTTGTAATTTTAATATAATTTCAACTTTACCGATATAAATATATATAAAATGAATTTAATTTAATTTTTTCAAAAATTAATTTTACTTTTGTAATTTTTTTAAAAGACAAGAAAAACAATTGAACGCTTACTTATCAAATCTGTTTGATGTAGTAATTTTTCTTATGAAGTGACAAATATATGCCGTCTAGGGCTTTGATATATAAAATTTACAAATCGCTAAATATAACGTGATGTTAATTGTTTTTGTTTAAATTCATTCTAAACGACAATTTTAATATCAGAACTTGTATTTCGAGTTAGCCCCGAATAGAAATTGACGATTTTGTCCGTTGAAATTGAATATAAAATCCTGGATGGATTTCCGAAACAACAGAATTCTAGATAGGAATAGTCTGGAGTTTCCTGTAGGGAAATTTTTATTTTTGTATCAGTTGCTGATGAGAGGTTTGTGACAGTCGTTCACTGGTACTGCTAGTGTCTTTGTATTTATATTTTGTTTATTTTTGGGTCTGACTTGTTAGAGGTTTCTAATTATAACAGTAAGCAAATAAAATGTTGATTAATTAGATTATATTTTATGTCAGATTTGTACATTTAGCTAAGAATAATCACACCGTTATAGAAGTTTTATCATTTTCGTTTGCAAAATATTTATTTCTAGTAATAATATTTTAGTTCCATCAGACAGTCCGAAAGAATTAGTAGTGAAAGAAATTGATTCAAGAAGCGCCTTAGTCTCATGGAAACCTTTAGACCAAATACATAGCAATGGGATAATAACACATTATGAAGTGAGATATTATGCTCCAAAAATGGAAGAAAGCACAGAAAGATTTTTGAAGGTCTCAGAAACTAATACAATTCTGTCAAATCTAAAATATTTCCATTATGTTATCTACGTAAGGGCGTTTACAAAAATTGGAGGTGGAAGTTGGTCGAATCCTATAAATTATTATCGTCAGAATTTGGAAGGTAAGAACCAATTATTATTATTATTAAATAATTAAATGATGATTAACCACTTAACAGTTTTGCACGAGCGTGACTCGGGCATTGATTTTTTTTGACATAGTGACATGCCCGAGCCTCGTTCGGGCTAATTCTGTTTTGACTTGTAGAGTGATTTCCACGAATCCGACTTATAAATAAATTTAATTAATTGTAAGGGTAAATAGATTCAAATAAAATAAAAAAAAGTGACAATTTTTTAAAAATTAGACTGTTAAGTGGTTAAGACTTTTGCTGAGACGTATATATTCCTTTATTTTATTTTTTCAATTTTTTAACCAATGATAAGTATGAAAAAGGAAATAAAAGAGAAGATCAAAAGATCAAAAAACATTTTGAAAATAGAAGAAGCTAAACTCCATGAAATAAAAAATGATTATCTTATAGTCGAAAATTTTTTCATTTGTATTAAATATATTATTAAATATATATTATTATTATTATTATTATTATTATTATTATTATTATTATTATTATTATTATTATTATTATTATTAAATGATGATTGCTTGGTAGCAGCATTTATTGTATTATTATTATTATTATTATTATTATTATTATTATTACTATTATTATTATTATTATTATTATTATTATTATTATTATTATTATTATTATTATTATTATAGTTAGAACACTTGATTGCAATAGTAGTGTAAATTGTGTAATCACTAACAAATTGTGCTGGGTTACATAAACTGATTACACTAAACTGATTGCCATTTGGTCTTCGACGTTTAATGCAATATTTTAACTCTTCCCATTTTAAAATTGATGCTATCTCTTTAAAAATTCGATTCATCAATGAGAATTTGCATTTGTATATTGATTATCTTGGAAAAACCTACGGATTCTTATTCTTAATCATGTTTTTTCTGTTTTGAAATATTTCGACATTGTACTAGTGTCATTGAAGCGAGCGATCTTATCCTCAATTGCTTGTATCCATTTTTAGCTAAAAAATTTCACTAACAAATTGTATTGAATTACGCAATGTACACTAAGCTGATTGTCATTTGATCTTTGACCTTTAATTCAATATTATTATTATTATTATTATTATTATTATTATTATTATTATTATTATTATTATTATTATTATTATTATTATTATTATTATTATTATTATTATTATTATTATTATTATTATTATTATTATTATTATTATTATTATTATTATATATTTTTATTAAGAATTTCCAGTCCCTACGACAATTAAAGCGGAAAGAAAATCCGAAACAGAAATTAACATATCATGGGAACTACCAGTTTTGTCTGAAAAAAACTTGGCCTACGCAGCAATCGAAGGATTTATCATTCTTTATTCTCCAATCGATAAAACCCCGAAATGGATAAAATACACAGTTCAAAGTAAAAATCTTTCGGCGGTTATTGTTAGTAATTAAATACATTTGTTTATTAAGTTTCAATGTAAATTGTGTAGAAAGGATTAGAATCGGATTTGCGATATCAATTTCAAATTGCCGCAACGAACTATGCTGGATTCAATGGAAATTTTTCAGAAATTGTTCAAGAAATGCCGAAAAACTTTCCAAATTTAAATATGAAAACGGTGCCAGACTTACGATGCTCCGTTTGGAATAGTAATAGACTCAAAGTCGAATGGTCGTCCCCTTCTATTACAACTGATTTATTGAAATTCGAGGTCAGCTATTTAATTGTTTTAATATAAAGAAAATTGAAATAAATTCATAAATATTATTTTAGTAAAAATAAATTAATATTACAAAGGTTTTTGAGGTAACCACTAATGAGTTAATGTAATATCTATACAAATTGTCCACTGCATAAGTTGTCTGATGGCGTCCAAGACATTGGGTTTTCACAAAAATAATTTCTCATTGATCTAACTTTTAGTTGAGGAATTTTGGATAACTCTTTAAAGGCACTGAAAACCCCATCCTTCGACACAATTGCATTAAGATAATTTTAAATTTCAGTGAAAGTCGTTGTCCTTTGGCAGATTTGTTGGAAGTGGTCTTTCTGAAGTTTATTAGAGATGAAAGAGAGATAATTTCCCCTTTAAACTCAAAGTTGGTCATGTTTTATTGGTTTCAGGATATAAGTAATAAGTGTCATATGTTCTTTTCTAGTTCCATGAATGCAATTCTAGTATCATATTTATTAAATCTGTTTTAATCACTTATTGTTATAGATACGCTACTCAGGGAATCTTAGCTATATAACGGAGATGGGTTTAAAAAAGTCTGAATTTATAGACATGAAATTCAAAAGTGTCACTTTGAAAAATTAGTTAACCGATACGATGTCAACCTCGACAACTTGCAGTCAAATGCATTGTACAAGATTTCTGTACGTGCCATCTACCAGAACAAAGAGCTTTATGAATCCCAAAGGGAGACTACTTGCGCCACGGAGCCAGCTGGTAAAATTAGTATTCAATAAATTTATATAATATATAATTTCTAGTGCCTGATTTGTGAGACCTCCAACTATAATTGGGTTAGATGAGGAAAAATCAAAAGTCATAATCAAACTCTATCGATGTTCTCAGAGAAATGGGAAAATTTCCGATTATTTTGTCATTGTTGCAGCTTTCCAGGAGAATAATAATCGCTATATTTCACACCTACAAGATACGGAGTCTTACACGTTTATGGAATTGAGCATCAATACAAGATCAAATAATGTCAAAGGAGAATATATTGCGATTATGAGGGATATCAATAGATTTTCAAGGACAGTGGGAAAGATCATTCAAATGTCATTCTAGGAGATGGAACGCATGACGAGAATCATTTGTCAGCCAACAAGAAATTCCAGAAAGATTTCAATTACAGGTGTTTTGTCAGGGTTTGCTTAAAGGTATATTTTTCAAATGAAATAATTAACAAAAGAAAGTAAACACAGACATTTATGTATTCAATCCCTCTCATATATATTTGTTAATATAAATTTATTTAAAAGGAATAATAATTTCAGCAAAAATTTATTTAAACTATTTTTTAAATTTTATTATTTTTGTTCTTTTGAGAATGGACATTGAAAGAAATTCCTTTTGTAGATTTGTTTTAATCATATTATTAGAAGACAAAATATTTGAATAAATAAAAAAATACATATTTGTAAATAATGGATGTTAAACCACCATAAGCAATGAAGATAAAAGTGTTAAAAAAATATTCAGAAATCACCAAAAAAGTATGTGGTAAAAACTTTTGTGAAAGTCAAAATATATGCTGATTTAATTTCGAATTAAGAATAAACTAGAAATCGATAATAATTGATTATTGGTGAAGAAAATAAAAGATTTTCGTAGTGAATTACTATTTTCAAAATTATTGAAATTAAAATTATATAAAAATTGAATTTATTAAATTTTATTTATGGGATAATAACGGAATAAAAAGCAACTTTGTTTATATTGCATGGAATATTTTGATTTTTGAATTAATTCTAATACAATGTCATTTCAAACTTCAAATAGTAAATTCTTATTGTTAAATGATAATTCTTCTTCAAATATTCAGAGTAGTGAAGAATTTGAAATTGAAATCATACAAAAATGTAGAAACTTGAGCAATATTGATTACTTTGATTCAGGTGATGGACTTAATTCTCCTGGGAATTTTATGGAATCTTCACCAAAGATAGAAAATTAAAATCTTATTGATACGTTTAAAATTGTAATTTTGTTTGTATGTAGTAAATATTTAAAAAATACAAAGTTAATTTGTAAGTTTATTTAAACTAAATTAACTTTTAAATATTTTTAGTTGGTCAAATATTGTAATAATTATAATATAAACACTCTTCAGCGTAGGATTGTATTACAGCCTTGAAAAATAACAATAATTTATTATAGATAGTCATTTAAGATTAATAACACTGATCTCTATTTTTTTAATTTTGTTGGGATTCGCCTACAGTGGTGTGCAAGAAGCTTAAATATATAAGTTAAATATAGGTAAGTCAAAGGAACCGAAACCTCTTTAGTAAAATATATAAAAAATAATTTATCGATTAAAAGTTTTTTGTTTAAATATACGTTATAATCATTTTTTGATTAAATAAATTGTTTGGAAGAACTTTGTTTTGTTTAAATATAATACAACATAAAAATGTTAGATGTTTATAAATAATAGTGAACTGTTTTGTTTATATAAATACAAATATTTTGTTTCAATATTGTTATCTTAATTAAAGAAAGTTACTCGAAAAAAGAAAAACCCACCGTAGAATTTTTCCGGGTAAAATTGTGTTCAAGTGGTTACAGAAATTTCAATATCACATAATTTTATGTTCATATTTTTGTCATACACATTTGCCTACCTGCGCATTCTGTGACCGCATTTATTGCCGGTAAATGTCAAATTATAAATCCACTTCCTTAAATCTTTAATAAATATTTAATGTGAACTTTGATAAAGATTTTTTATCAACTTCGAAAAATATTCCTTGTCCACGGAATCCGGCAATCAAAGAAATCGGTTGAATAATTTGTACTTCATCAATCCGACATAGATATTAAATGTAATTTGGATTTTATAAATTATAATATATCATTAAATTGCAATTAAAAAGGTTTCTTATTTTACATAAATCTCTTTCATCTTACTTAATCCACAATATGACTTATTCGGCCGTCCATTTCCTAAACGGTTACATTCGTTATATAAGTTGATTTATATTATTTTTAAAATTAAATAATTATTTTGGGTTTAAAAGGATTTTTATCTCTTCATACTTTCCTTTCACTTTCCACGCAATTTTAATTGTTACTCTAGTAAGTCGGATAGCCTGAATATCAATAAGAAGAAAAACATGTTTTAAAAAATAAATTTTTAGAATT
Organism: Schmidtea polychroa; assembly: GCA_959609185.1. Lineage (NCBI taxonomy): Eukaryota > Metazoa > Platyhelminthes > Tricladida > Dugesiidae > Schmidtea > Schmidtea polychroa. The sequence goes on from CAUHTR010002139.1 coordinate 41,934, forward strand.
TCCATATAAAAATAAAAAATAAAACATTTACATATAAATTCATAGATTTGTATTCAGTTTTTTTTTCGTCCGAAATTCCATTTGGGACAGATAAACATAATTACAAAATTTTACCTATTGACCTCAAAATAGGAACTGTAAATAGAATTACTCATTTCAATATTTTTTAATTTAATTATTTATTAAAAATTTAAATTTTATAAATAAATACATTTTCGAATTTGAATAAGAATAATAGTAAATAATTATGTTAATTATGCTGAATTTTTCTAAAAATAGCAGATTGATTGATTACATGAATTATGGAATATCTAGAAAGGCAGAACAATTTCAAACAATGTTACAGCAATATGACAATGATAACAAAAGTAGGAAGCCTTAAGGAATACCCAAATGACCCTGTAAAAACTTTTTTATGACAAAATCAGTTGATTGTAAAACTTTCAACTTGCTTTTACAAATAAAATTCCTCTTTTAGTATTTTATTATTTTATAATAAATATACTTATCAAAGGTTGAGGAAATTCTACAGTATAACTAAAATAGAAAAATACCTCAATACAAAAGAATTAATTACCAAACACCTACAAGAATTTAAACAAAATTATGAATAATGGTTGATAAATCAAATGATTAATCTAATTTTGATTTATTAAGATAAATTGGAAGTCATTTCGAAAATTTATATGAACTTGCATGAATTTATATAAATAATTTCTTATTTTCATCAACGTTTTCATTATTGTCCAAATGTCTGTAAATTAATGAAAAATCTGACAACCTAGTTATAAATTTTGGAACTTTTTGTTATATTATTATTATTATTATTATTATTATTATTATTATTATTATTATTATTATTATTATTATTATTATTATTATTATTATTATTATTATTATTATTATTATTATTATTATTATTATTATTATTATTATTATTATTATTATTATTATTATTATTATTATTATTATTATTATTATTATTATTATTATTATTATTATTATTATTATTATTATTATTATTATTATTTTAATAAATATAATAAATGTAAATAATATGTGAAAAGTACCTGCAAAAAGTATTATTAATTTATAAGTTATTACTTACTAAATATTGTAAGTAGCTAGTTTGTATTATTATACATTATCATTAAGTATTCCAATAATTCATTATGCAAATCCAGTCCGTGGTCACAATCTTTCAGGCTTAGCGATTTAGTTCTCAATCGCAACGTCTCCATCAGCTCCTCGAAATCGTCAAAAGTCGCATACAGCAATTCGTCATTAATAATAATTTTCCTCATTTGTGGAGTCATCTTGGCGATTGCGTCAATCATTATTGGATGTATTGTCAAACGAAAGAAATCCAAAGAACGCTTCATGCATCTTGGCAATCACGATGACATACGATCGTCAATCGGGATGAAATCTTCAATGCTCAATGGATTAATGGCGGCCGATAAACTTTTCGTTTCCACTGAAGTAGATGAACCGCTTAACTCTGACAAAAAAATATACTTCAATGTCAATGAAACCCGACATTAAAAGCATACCAGATCTTGTTAATGCTGACTCGGTACAAATGTGCCAAGATGGAACCAAGTTGTCACCAGTTCTCTTGAATGATTCAATAAAACTGAGAATCGGATCTCAGAAATCGGAAGTAAAATTTTTATTTGTGTATTATTTGATTTGTTCGGTTTCGAAGATATTTCAGACAGACCTTTGATACCAATTTGTAACCTATATCAATATGTCACAGATTTGAAAGCTAGCGACTGCACCCTCCTTCAAGCAGAATTTGAAACCCTCAACACAAATTTAGACGATCGGTTTACATGGCAAAGATCGAATATAGATTCAAACAAAAGTAAAAACCGTTATGCCAATGTTGTTGCATACGATCATACTTCCGTTCTTTTGACTCCGGTTGATGATGTAATGGGTTCCGATTACATAAATGCAAACTACATTGATGGCTACCAGCGGCAGAATGCTTACATAGCGACACAAGTTAACTGAAATTATGATTTTCATAACAATTATTATTATTATTATTATTATTATTATTATTATTATTATTATTATTATTATTATTATTATTATTATTATTATTATTATTATTATTATTATTATTATTATTATTATTATTATTATTATTATTTAAAACAATAAAATGATAATTTAAGCCTTTTGCTGCAAATAATGTATTTAATGAAAAAAATTTCGACTATAAAATAGTCCTTGTCAAGAACTATTTTATAGTCAAAAATTTTTTCATTAAATACATTATTTGCAGCAAGAGGCTTAAATTATCATTTTATTGTTTTAAATAATAAATGCTGCTACCAAGAAATCATCACTTCATATTATTATTATTATTATTATTATTATTATTATTATTATTATTATTATTATTATTATTATTTATAACAATTTTATATGTGCTCTATCTAGGGCCCACTTCCTGATACTACAGACGACTTTTGGAGAATGGTTTGGGAACAAAGGTCAAATTGCATAGTTATGATGACCCGTTTAGAGGAAAGGTCTGGTATAAAATGTCACCAATACTGGCCGAATAGGGGTTTCATATGCTATGGACAAATGATTGTTTCCCACATAGACACATTTGTGTTGGCTTACTACACAATTCGCCTGTTTGAAATACGACATAGCAAGTATAAAAGTTTTTCTGATAATTAAGCAGTTTTTAAACAATTTAATTGACAGATATTCTGAAAAACGTGAAATACAGCACTTTCAGTTCACTGCTTGGCCAGACCATGGTGTCCCAAAGCTAAGCACTCCTTTGCTCATGTTTATACGAAGAGTTAGGTCAATAGGAAAAATAGAATCTTGTCCAAAAATTGTACACTGCTCGGCTGGTGTAGGAAGAACAGGTTATTATTCATAAAAATAATAATATTATTATTATTATTATTATTATTATTATTATTATTATTATTATTATTATTATTATTATTATTATTATTATTATTATTATTATTATTATTATTATTATTATTATTATTATTATTATTTCAATTTAACATTAAGGAGCTTTCATTGTTGTCGATGCCAGCTGGAAAGAATTAAGCAAGAAAAGACCATTGATGTATTCAATTACGTATCCAAAATCCGTTGCCAACGAAACTATATGGTTCAGACCCAAGCTCAGTATCAATTTATCTTAGAAACATTATTGGAAGCTGTGGAAGACGGAAATACAGAGGTAATGGCCTGTAATTTTCATGCTCATGTCACAAAATTATCCCAAATTGGAATTTCTGGCACGAATCAGTTGTCGGGATTTGAAATGGAGTTCAGCAAACTAAACAGTTTGGCCTCAAATCGAGGTCGGCATGGAGTGATGTTGGCTGATTTTGTGAAGGCGGCAGGCAATCAAGCGGTAAATTTTGTTTTAATATTGCTGTTTTTTAAATTATTTATTATATCTACTTATTTTTATAAGTAGATTTAAAAATAGTCGTTTTCTTTTTGACAAAATTAGAAATAAGATTTTAAAACTGAATATCCGTAAACTGCAGATCGAACCACGGGCCTCCAATGGTCCATTTATGTGTCAGAAGAGACCAGTTCCCTTTTAAAAGAATGAGGCAGCTGTCTGGGTCATAACCCTAAACAACGTGAATTAATATTAATTAAAAAATATTAAAAAGTAATTAATTATAAAAGTAATTGCGTGGAAAACCAAAGGGCTAAGCAAGCACACCACCAAATGTCCAAGTGCAACATCAATTTTACACTGATTCAAAATTGGTTACTCAACATTAGTAGTTGATGCTATTTTTTAATTTTATTTCCGTTTTCTATTTTAGTAAATTCAAATTAAAATCAAATGTGAAAATTTTGCTTGGTCTCATGATTTTTGGTGTGCTGCGCAGAATTTTCAAACTGCTCCGCCGCCTCGCAAGCGCGCAGCTTAGAGGGGTCATTGAGAGTATTATAAGGGAGTATTGGAAATATAAAAAAACTTTTTAAACTAAATTATATAAATGACTTTAAAAAACTTGTACTAACATGAAAGATTATTAACTATGAGAGAACATTTATAAACAAGCAAATTTTTATAAGTTTTGTTTCTTTTTAAAATCGAGAGGTCTGCATCAAGTTACATATATCACTCCTCCCAAAAATGTATTTCTAAATCCTTAAAGAAATAGTTATCACTAAGGTATAATATCAAACTATTTGACTTGATATTTGTTTATGAGTCACTACAATAATAATGATAATTTTGTTATCAGGTAAACATGACTAAAAACCGTGTCAGAAACATTATTCCTTATGAATGGAACCGAGTTGTCTTAAATGCAATAAGGGGTATCGAAGGGTCTGATTATATCAACGCAAGTTATATTGATGGGTACCGAGATCGCCGAGCATATATCGCAGCTCAAAGTCCGATACCTTCAACAGTTGAAGATTTCTGGCGAATGCTATGGGATCAACACTGTGGAGTCGTTATTGTATTGAATCAGCCTCATGAAGTGAACATTTGGTCGCTAAAAGACAATTCTATAAAACTTTTCAGGATAAATCTCATATCTATTGGCCAATTAATAAGTCAATTCGTTATCAGTTTTTTGTTGTTGATCCAGTTGTTGAGTATAACATGCCAAATTACATTCTACGGGAATTTAAAGTCACTGATGCTAGAGATGGAGAATTCAGAGCTTAAGACAATTTCAATTCACCCAATGGCCAACTCACGGATGTCCTAAAGAATCCGAGTCTATACTTGATTTTATAAGGCAGGTTCACAAAACAAAAGAGCAATTTGGTCACATGGAACCGATGGTAATACATTGCAAGTATTGGAATTTTATATCATTCTTGTTGAGTTTACCAAATTCTTTAGCACTGGATCTGGTAGAACGGGCGTCTTTATAGCACTCAGTATCGTTCTGGATCGGTTACAGCAAGAGAGTGTGGTGGACATGTATCAAACGGTGAAACTGTTACACAAACAACGTATAGGTTTAGTTCAAACGGAGGAACAGTACGAATTCTGTTACATGGCAGTTTTAGATTATTTATCCAATTACGAGAAAATTCTGGAGAAATCACATTTATATTAAACTTACCCAGGTAGGTTTAATTGCTAGCAAAATATTGCACATATATTAGAATATTTGAATAGTAGTCTTCCATTTTTTGGCCACTTTTGATTTGTTTTTCTTTTTTGGTAATATTTTATTTATTCTCATCAAAAAGATCAAAAAATAAGATCAAAATTTTTCCATATAACATAATTTTTCGGCTTTGTTTAAATCAAGTGTTTTCATTTAATACATTAATCCCGAAAATTTGTGTTACATATAATCAATATTTGATCTTTTGTCAGAATAAAATAAAAGAAATATCATAGAAGATAAAACAATGTTTAAATAATGTTTAAATTTGTGAAAATATTTATATAGGTTTATTTAGTTTAAAATTGAAATAAATTTACATGTTTCTTGTTCAACTATTTTAAACAAAAATCAACTTTCACAGTCAAACTTATCAAGCTCAATAACAATGAATAAAATGACAGAAATCTATCGAAATATATCGAAACGAATGTTTGAGTGGCGCTTTCAACTAATTAAATCGTTGCCGTGTGTGTTAGATTATTTATTCAATAATAAAAATGAAACAAAATATATTTTTTATTTTTATTTATTTTTTATTTTTTATTATTTCTTTTATCGATGATTATTTTACATTTATTATATAAAAAATACACTGGTTAATGATATAAAAAAGAATGAAAATAACGGAAATTTATAAATAATAAATGATAAAAAAAATTATTATAAAATATTATTATAAATGTGAGAATTTAAAAAATCTGAGAATATAAAATAATTTTATAAAACTAAGATCTAAATTTTTTTAAATATTTGACATTTTTAAAATTGTAATTTTTAAATTATTGCTTTTTTATATTTGTTGAATATTGTAATCTTTTTGTTTTTCAATATTAATTAATCGTAATGCATAAACTGGTTTATATGTTCAGATTCTAGTTTAAACATATTAGGTAATAAGCAACATTGTAATTATGTTTTGGACACCTCTTAAAATGAAAAATCATAAAAATCATAAAATCCGAGGAAAAACAAATATCGAGAGTCGAACAAATTTCTTTCTTGAATTTTTTCTTAAAATCCTTTCCATTTAACACGTTGGCGTCGTACTTTTCAATGTAAGTAGTATATTATAGTTTCTATATTAGTTTACAGATTCTATTTTTTTTGGTTTAGGGGAAGTACCAAGTTGTTATTTTTTGTGTGTGGTTTTTCTTTATGTGATACGTAACATACACCTAATTCCTTGGTCGTAACGGCGTTAAACAGCAAAAATAAAATCATTATATACTTATATGGAAAAATTATCATTTAAAGTTTAAGAGAAAATTCGTGAAATTAAACTTTTTAATTAGTTAAAAAAATAATTTAAAGATAAATAGTTTAATTAATATAATATTAGAAATTAAATTGTAAATTAAAGTTTGTCACTAAAACTATTATTAAAAATATTTAAAGAATTAAAACAAATTGAAATGAATTTATGCATAATTTTAAAATAATGTAATAAATTCTTTTAATTACTTTTTTAATTTTATTTTCAGATTTATCAGACAAAATTCAGTTTCAAACCGGTGATAAAATTGTCATTAAAATGTACATTTGTTTCTCATGTGATATGTTACTGACCTATACTCAAATTTAGTAGATATTAATTATCATTTTATTATTTATTGAAAATATAAAATATTTACTATATGTCATGGTTTTTAGATAAATAAATAAATTGTAATTTCGTGAAACCCGTTTAGATTGAAAGTAAAAATGTTAGATTTTATGAAAATTCAAGTTCAAATTTCAACAATTTATAAATTTATTAAAAAAAATCAGTGGTGAAATTTGAAAAAAAAAGTTCTTATAATTTATAAATTTAATTTAATTTAAAACTTTCAAACACAAATTTCAAAATGTTTCAAATTTTTTAAAAAAAAAGCTTAAAAATCACTAGATTTGCATAAATTAATAAAGTTAGAACTAAGTTCTTCTATATTTGAAATAAGATATATAAAGGTTATAAATCTATAGTTTGTTTTAATGTAGTAATATTTAATTTTAGTCATTCAAAAATTCAAAAACATGTTTGAGGCAATAAAATTGAGAAGCGTGATTCAGTTTTTACTTTTAACAAAGGTAGAAAATAAAGAATAACCGATTGAATAAGCAAATAATGTAGAGGGTCTTTAAAGGGCAACCAATATATAACTGGATTCGTGAGTTTTTTCTCTCAAAACAAATATTTTCGACAGTCAAGAAATGAGTAGACTTGTATAGATTGATGGAATAAACATTGGAAATTGACGGAAATTGTGTCTATAAATCACAAGAATAAAGTTATATCTAAAACTAAGTGTTTTCAAGAAAATACTGCTTTTGCTGGATCAATTTGAGAATCAGGAAATGTATAGCAGGGTCTTTCCACGGAAATTATGACAGATGGACAATATAACAGATGGACAAAATGTTTTTTCTTTTGAGATTTTACATACCGCAATCTAGACGAAAATCTTTAGAGCAGGTATTACCGGGAGAGAAGCCGCCAGTGTTGTTTCGTTTAAGCATTTTACATCGCAAAAATATTCTTTTTGAGTGTACTTTGGATATATAAACTTTAACGGTCGATTCTTTCAACACTACATCAACTCAGACTACTAAATCTTCGTAATAATGAAGTCAGTGCCAACGACGCAAGTCACAAAACTAACAACTTTATTTGCTCAAATGACAACGTTCCAATTCGCACATCTTATCGCACACAGTAAAGGTAGCAAAATGTGGTTTTATGAAGTTGAACAATCCACCACAGTCGGATTTTGAATTTAGTGATTTTTGGTTACTCACTGAAGAAAGATTTTAATGGTAAAAAATTTGAATCATAACAAGATTTGAAGAAAAATGTGGAAAATGATGAAGGGATAAGAATTCTTCGAAATGATTTCAAATCAATGGTGAATAGTTGAAGCAAATGCATCAGTGTTAATGGAAGTTATGTTAAAAAATAAATCCTACATATCTGTCTTGTTGATAATAATAGAATTTGGTTACACTAACTTCATTACTTTTATTCAAGTCTAAGGACTTTCTGAAGCTTTGCAAGTTCTGATCTAAAAATATTTTACTGTCTTTTGTGGCTACATATATTTGTTAAGCAGGTTTTCCAGCTTTGCAACCATTAACCCTTAAATGCCGCAAATTATTTGTACGGTCGTGTACTACATGCTAACAATTTTCTAGCAAGAACAAAATATAAAACATTTTATATCATACCAAACATTCAACCCTAAATAATAAAATGAGCACAAAGTCAAGTGCGCATACTCGCTAATTATGTATGGGTAGCGTGGGGTTCGCGAATATTTAGAACTAGTTAACTTGCTTATGGAGTTTAAAGGGTTAAAATAGAAAAGCAATCTTGAACATGATTTACGATGTATTCTAACAATAAAAGCAAGTTCATCATTTGTATTACTGATAGAGATCTTTTCAGCATCATGAAAATCATTAATTAAAATTTATTGATTTTTATTTGATTAATCAATGATATAATTTTTTCTTGGTTTTCTTTTGCATCCAAAGAAAATATATTTTAAAATTTGAGGCCATAGACAAAAATGTTTTTATTAGATATTATAAAATTTAAGGTAGTGCAAAAATCTTAACAGAAGTTTAATAATTAATTTTAAGATATTCAGACATATACTTAGAGAAACACACAATAAATATTACTTGAAAAATTTACCAGAAAAAGGCAGTGCCGAAATTCGTGGATATCAAAAACATCGATATATTTACTGATTTATAGTATTCAAGCTCTTTTTAATAAAAAAATTCAGTGATAAAATTGGAAAAAAAGTTCTTATAACAAATATTATTGACTATTAAAATGTTAGTAGTATGTTTATATGCATATAAAAAGTATTGAAAATTTTGAAAATTTAATCTATATGATCCTACCAAAGGTTAAATCTTAAGAAATCTTTCAAACTTCAGATCAGACAATATCTTCGGTTCCTACAAGCAAATATGCACCATTAAAGTCCTTTAACCGTTTGTGGACGAAATTATTTTTAATAAGTAGGGTTTTATATACTGGGAAATATTTTTCGGTAATCGTGGTATGATTTTTTAAAGTTTGACCAGCCCAGCTGTTCATTATACATTGTCGAATGTCTGGAACAAAATTCGTGGCCAACAGTGCTGGCTTTTCGTTTGCAAACGGTTAATAACCAAAATATTGTGACAGATTGACACAAAATGCCATAACAGATTCTAAACGTAAATGAGATAAATAAATGAACAATTTGTATTGACTTTCGACAAATCGGTAAGGTTCAAAAAATGAGTAACAATACTTATGTCTTTGCGTTAAGTATAATATATGGGCCATTGTTAGAGTTATGTATGGTAGCTCAAGATACCTTTTAGGCAGACTTTTATACGGAAGTATTATTTAGTGTTTGGAAGTCTATGAAAAAATATGAATTATAATAATACCTTAAATTTGGCACAAAATTTGATTCTGTAAATTATTCAAATGCTCATAATGCTCAACAACACCATAATGAAAATATCCTTAATTATTCAATTTCAAAAAACAAAAATTTTTTTGAATAACAATGCACGAACTTTACTATCAAAATCAAATTTTGGCTACAAAACTCTTCTATATTCCCCCAACTCACCTAACAGATTGTCATTCGACATTGTCATCGAAGAAGTTATTCTTCAACAAAAGATTGGATCATTTTGAAGACATCGAAAATGCCTTCTTCAACTTCGTGGAAGTAATTAGTAATAGTTCATACTCGAATTGATTCAATAAGTTGAAAAAATTGTAAAAAAAATAACGGTTGGTAATGATAACTATAATAAATAATACAAGCTTCGTTGTCTTTAATTAATGTCTTTAAAGATTATAACCATATATCCAGAAAATATATACATCAAGGGATATACTCGTAATATTAGTAGTCTCTCTCTCTCTTAATCTCTCACATGAACCTAAAACTGCTTTTCGAATTCTATGTTCAAAAGAAAAAGGTTCTTAGATAATCGTTTTTCTATACAAAATTTTGGATCAGGTAAAAAAAAAGCCCAGGGCTTTTTTTACCTGTGGTTTAATTTAATTTAATTTAATAATTAAATAATTAAATAATTAAAAATAAATATAGAAATGTGTATTAAACTAAAAATTAAACTAAAACTTAAATAAAATATGTTATTGAATTGTTTTAATAATTAAAAATTGTTAAATTGATTATGAATATCATTAAGTATATAAAAGCAGAATTAAAAATTGTATAAAAGTAATAAATAATCTTATCCCTTATAATGAACACGGATGAATACGATACACAATTAGTTAGGATGGAAGTGGATGCTTTAAATGAGTACATGTTCTTAAATGGATTCTTAAAACGAAGTGTTGTTTGTGTTTAAAGTTTTTTTCCCCTGTATTAAACTGTATTTTAATTTATATTAATCTAATAAATAATTTACGAAGTTTTCTATTTTTTCTATAATTTTTATAGCTTGGTTAATTAATAGATTTCGTATTTTTTTGATAATTTCATTCTTTTCATATCGAATCTTTTATTTGTTTTATTTGTTTTAATCTAGGGCTCTTTTTTACCTGATACCGCTTGGGGCTTTTTTTTATAAACAGCGACGAGTCTTATTAAATCAAATTATTCTAATTTTCCTGTAAATTTTATAAAAAATCGCTGAAAATAAATGGAAAAATTATTCGTAAAAAATGAAAACATTAAAATATTCATAGCGAAATAATTTTAACACTTGGCAGCAGACAAATATTTGGCTTGCGTTCCTGCCGCGGTGACAATGTATAATCCAACGTGAAACTCATTTCAGCAATGAATACTGATTTTATTGAATATCAATGCGTTCAAATATGTATACGATTTTGTAGGGAAAGATTTAAAGCTCATTTTCAGAAATAACGCTGGGAATGGAAAATAGTAAAATTTTTGTAGAGAAAGTCAAAATGGAAAACAAAAAAGAATTATTTCAAAATCTCAAAATATTGCTACTTATAACAAAAATTATCAAATAAAAATGTTTTATTATTATCTTAAAAATCTCATGAAAATTCTAAAATCATATAACATTACCTATAGGAAATTTATGTTAATTATTATTTCAACGGTAATAAATTATAATTAATTAAATAAAGTTTATTCAAAGGACTAAAGTTCTTGATAATCGAATCTTACCCATTAATTATCTTATATTTGATGTTCAATTTCTGTGAAGGGCGGCTTGGGAAAATTTATTAAGCACCAAATATTATTTATGAAATGGAAATTTTAAATTTATTTTGAGAATTTACTAATGAATAGAATATAATTTTGTTTTACTTTACTAAAATTTTAATTATTTATTAGGAACTTTGTTATGCTTACTTCCATTAAGTTTTCTTTATTACTAATTGGCAGCCTTTTGTTCTCCACAAGAAGACTATTAGTCTACAAATTTAGGAATTTACCAATGTAAATTCTTTGAAATTATAATTTATCGAGGAAATTTTAAACATTTGGATAATATTTTTATTAGTTATTGTGAAGAAATTTGAAAGTTATTTTATGTGATTCATGTCTGTTTTATGGTGGATTTAAGGATGTAAGAATTGATAATTGGTATACTGTTCTCTTATACGAACTTAATTAACCCTTAACGCACGTTTTTCTTTTGATAAAACGGCAAAAATAAATCATTTTTTTTATTATTGATAATTAATATATAGACCTATGTCAATGCAAAAACATTACTGCCCGAGATATAATCGTTAGTGAATCTTAAACAAAACTTTATATTTCGTATACCCGAGTATCTCTCGGGTATGCACAATTTGCCCGTAACATTTACCGGAGTTACGCTCGGGCATGTGCGTTAAGGGGGTTAAAACCTGAACTGCTGACTCTGATAGTCGAAGGTTAAAACAATATTTGAGATTTACGAGAATTTTAAATTTGTGCTTCTAATTTTTGGAATTCTTCCTTTGATGTATTTTCTCCCAACTAAATTCTCCCAAAAGCTTGCCAGACATTAATATAGTACTTCTTTCTAATGATGTAACAGTCAAGCTGTCATGCCATAATTTAAAATTGATTATAAATCGACAAAAAATAACTTTTACCAACTTTTATTATTATTAAGAAAATGCGAAATCAGGAATAATTGGAGAGAGATTAAAAGTATTAAAACGGTAAAGGCAATTTGTTTAATTCAGAGAATTCGCTCATACAAATCCTAATAAATTTCACTAATTTTGCCACTCTAATAAAAGAAAAAAAATGTTAATATTTGGAGAAATTTAAAATATAAAATAAGTCAAATGAAGTTTGAGCATTAACACGTTAAACGCCGTGCGAATCGTATACGATACACAATACATTTGTCTTTTAGCATTGCCACGTCCAAGTGTAACCATCGCCCTAATTTCCTCTCTGTAAAATGTAATTGAAAATTGTTGTGAATAAATTCAGTTGTGTAAAATTGTTGTTTTATAAATAAAGTGACATTTTAGGTCTTTATAATTTGATTATAAATTGATTCCTACCGAAACGTTAAAGTTCCAACATCGGTTTTTATAATTTAGCGAAGAAAACGAAAATAATTGTTAATAATTAAGACTTGCCAAATGACAATATTTAACCTCGTTGGTATATTATTAACATAATTTTAGTTCATCAAAAATATAACGTTAATCACTATTTCGTTCATTTCTATGCTAAATTATACAGTAATACCCCGTTTTACGCACACTAAAATAAAAGTATAAAACTACATGCATAATATCCCTCTTTTTCTTTTTCTTTTTATTTATATGTTTATTGTTTTAGTTTATTTCAAACATATTATTCATCAATAAAAGCAGTAGATTCATTTTACGTACATTTTTGTTTTACGTACACGCTCCGGTCCAAAAGTGTACGTAAGTGCGGGGTATTACTGTATATACACCTTGTTTCAAAAGTATAGGACACCCCCTATTTTGGTTTATATACTAACAAATTATATTACAAGAAATTAATTACACAATATTTTAAATAAACATGAATAAATTACTAATTATTTATATAAATAGTTAAACATACATGGCAATGATTTAATTATAAGATAACGCCAATCAAACATTCTTTTCACGATATATTTCGACAGTTTTCCTGTCATCATCAGGTGGGATATAATAACTCATTAAATTAAGGATTTTAACCAAATTTATTAATTATATATAAAAAAAATTTTTTTTATAAAACCATGTAATTAGAACATTGTAGAACCGAAGGCTTTGATCCATATTGGTGAGCACAATAAGGGCTGTAAGATTAAAATAGGTATGTCTGATTTTAAAATTTTATTAAAAAATTTCGATAATTATTGGGAACGTGTGATTTGTGAGGCGTTGTTGATAAAATCATTGAATCCGAAAATTAATGTGCAGAATGCAGTAAATACTTGTGTTTTGAGTGTTTTTAAATAGGTTTTTTTATATTGTATGTATTGATTGTTGTATTAAATTAAATAATTAATAAAATTTTTTAAATTATTAAATTAAATTTTAAAAAAATAATATATTAATTTGAGTATAATTTTTTTAGAAATAATTACATGTTTTTATAAAATAAAAATTTTTTTATATATAATTAATAAATTTGTTTAAAATCCTTAATTTAATGAGTTATTATATCCCACCTGATGATGACAGGAAAACTGTCGAAATATATCGTGAAAAGAATGTTTGATTGGCGTTATCTTTAATAATTATATATATTTCCGTTTTTAGTATATTTTCGACTACTTCATTGCATTTAGCCAATCAAATTCAGTTTCAAAACTATTGGACACATTATACAAACTTTTATTAAGAGACTATACAACGTATTGTACAAAATTAGTATTTTATTGATTTTCCTGAGTTTTCAGTACCTCTAAACACCTTTTAGTCATCGAACTAACATATGGAATTACTACTTTTTATAAAATCATAGTACTTGTCATCATTACGAGATAGCTTTTTATCATAAATAATGGCACCCCATAGCATAACATCATCCACCACAAATCTCTTAGAAACTATTTCTTTTGAATTCTCTAGATGATGAAAATAGTATTTATAACCATCAGGACCATCCAAATTAAATTTCTTCTATTCTGAGAATATTATCTTGGTCCATCCAGTGTGGTTATTAATATGATTTTCGGAAAAGTTAATTCTTGCTATTTTATGAGCATCAGTAAATGGAGGTTTAGCAAGCATTTGAATGAATTGACCTCACCCACTTTTTTTGATGTTCTCCATACTGTTGTTTTACTGCAGTTTAGCTCTAAATCTGACATTATGCGAGTTGTAGATAATGTTGTGTTTTCGCATACCTTATTAAACTCCTTTTCTGCCGATTAGAAAGTGCATTAGGACGGCCTATTTGTTTCAATTGCTTTTTATAAACTATTATCCAAATAATTGGATATGACATGTCTTACATCTATTAACGTTTTAACAATACTTGCATTACTTTCCCTTTTTTCAATTATGCATCAATCTTTCCTTTTTTGTATTCACAAAGTTTAAATCCCCGCGCCATTATACGGTAAATATTAAAAAGATATAAATATAATGGATGGAAGTCCTAATATAATATAATGATATACTTACAAAAAAAAATTTATTTGTGTTTTATTATTAAATAGTATTGTTAATTTGTTATAAAAAATTGTGTTGTATATACAGCAAAAATAGAGGGGTCCTGTACTTTTTAAATAAGGTATATAAATAAATTTGTTTTAATAAATCAAATAAAAAATAAATTTTTCAAAGTATTTATTCAAATAAAAAAAAATCACACTTATTAAATAATATTAATAATAATTAGAATACTTATTCTGTACAGAAAGTTGATATAAATCTAGACCAATGAGAATATTCCATTAAAACAAATAAGTAATCATAGAGAAAATGGAAAAATTTCAAAAGACAAACTAGAAATAAAAAATAATTATGAAATTTGATAATTTGAAGAGAATAAAAACATTAAATTATAATATATTAAAGTAATGATGGTATGATGATGATGCAAATGGCAAATGGACATGATGGAACTGCTGCGACTGACTGTCGCTCCGTTCATTATTCAGACATTTGTCCCAATCGGAATCACGGAGCTGTATCGGAACGATAGCATTTGTCGTTTTGTTACATGAGGATTGGTGGTAATGATGATAATGATGGTGAATGAGCTGGAGATCACCTGTGAGGTTTTCGTGTTCTCTTTTTGTCTATCAATCTGCAACCAGTCTTCCACTTGTTTTCGTCCGAGATCTTTTTCCTTTGCTGTTTATTTCGAGTTTTCACATGTTTTTGTCGAATAGTTATCTAAAATTAATTAAATTCTTTTATGAAAACGTTTTTCATTTACATTGCGATCTAGACAATCTGAAGAGTTTGCAATAT
>CAUHTR010002139.1:60000-64116 GCA_959609185.1 Schmidtea polychroa
ATAATATAATAATAATAAATAATAATAATAATATAAAATAACAATAAATAATTATAATTATAATCATAAAAATAATAAAATTCTTACATTCAAATATTAAAAAATTAATTCTATTTTAATAATAGTTTTAAAGATAAAAGAAAGATTATTAAAAACTATGAGAAAAAATGAATACTGGAAATTTGGCATTAATAATAAATAACCGAACGAAATATTTTATTTCATTAGGAATTTATAAAGATTGGTGATTTATCATTCTTTTTTCAGATATTGTAATTAATTATGAGAACAACGCCCAGTGTCGTTTCAACCAAATTAATAGCAATTCAGTGAAAGGGAAAAAACAATTACTTGATCGTTTCTCAATTTTCTGGCTCTCATCTCATTGAGTTCTTCAAAACATCTACCGCTGAACGACTTTCTTTTCGAATGCTTCAATCGGTTGACATTGTTATTACCGATCGTATTGTCACTGTCTGGATCATCCTCCTCACTGATCCTAATGTCAAATTTGTGAGCGATGTCATCACAGAATCCATCTGATAAATCTGTTCATAGGAAGCTGCTAAATCTAAACCCTTGGACATTTGATATATTTTTGTCATTAACACTAAATGCAGCTTGTAATGATTTATGAATCTCGAACTTCTGTTTTTCGTGTTATGTCTAATGATGTCATAGAGTGACTTCATCATCGTCGACATGTCCTGAAATATTTCATAATATATTTTCATAATATTTCATCATTTACCAAATAATGTAAAATAAAACAGAATATATGCATTATTAATATAAATAATTATAACTAATAATAAAATATTAAAAATATTAAGATAAGAAAGGTGAAGTTAAAAGTAAACATATTTCTGTAGATGGAACTGAAAACAGGTAGCAATTGGAAAAACAACTAGAAAATAGTAAAATATAATCATCATAACATTTATTTTCTAGTTCTGATTAAAAATTAAGTGAATGAGCTTTATTCCAATATTAACTTTACAGTAAAAGAAGTAAAAACTTTTCTTCCGATTTTAGATTTCTTAATGACAAAAACGGTTTAGGATTTTGAAACAGAAATATATATTACTTCTAATAGGTTTTGTGACTTTATTAGAGTACCTTGTGACTATGACCCATGGAATACTTGCTTTAAATATTTCTAGACACCTGTCCCATAAATATTTAAAATCTTTTGTTTTAATGAAGTGGTTAATTTTATTTTTTTATTTAATGTAGTTTAAATGAAATAAATTAATTTTATATTTATTTTGTTAATTTATATTTAGTTTTTAAATTAATATTTTTATTTTTAATTTTACATTGTATTTATTAAAAAAATATTGACAATGTATCAGTACAGATATAAAATAACATCGATATCTTTAATAATTCATAGTCAATTTTTTAATAAATGCAATGTCAATTGAAAAAAATTAGTGGTGAAAACTGAAAAAGTTCTTTTAATTTTAAATTTATTTTTATAATTATTTTTCCGTCGAATGTCAATCTGAAACTCACACTATTGTCAGAGCTCGATAAAAAGCCTAAAAATAAAACTCACCTTGTAAAAGCCTAAATATTTTTCTCGTTATGAAAGTATAAAAATAAATTTTCAATGAATAAACCATAAGTGTATTTCTCCATAAAAACATTAAAATTTATTCAATAAGTAATTGACATTATTTAATTAGTCATTAAATCATTGTTGCCGTATAACTTTTGACATATTATGATGGGGTTTTAATGTTTCTATTTAAAATGGGCCATCATTTTCTCGATATTGATATAGTAAAAATTAATTACGCAATTTCGGTGATAAACAAGTGCGTGAGAATTCACTAATAAACAAAAGGAAGTTAAAAGAAAAAATGCTATACATAAACTAAAAAGGATTTTAAATGTTGAAATTTTAAAACTAAAAATTTGAAATTGATGTGTCTTAGTCCAAATGAAAATGTAAAAATCATTCATTTTATGATCATTAAAGAAATCTTTATTTTGAACACTCTTCCTCCTGATATCGCAACTAATCTTGATGAAATAGTCATGTTGCCAATTACATCTAGGTAAAATCCTTTGCAATCCTATGTAGTAGCCGCTTTGTGTGAAACAATGCAATCAGATTTTAAATCCATCACACTGAAATTTGCTGGCTTTCGAAACAAAAATGTTCTTCACCGCTTTGTATTTTTAAGAGTGAAGATTTTTTAATATTTCGATGAAGAAAATGAGAATGTCTATTTTCGTTGCAAAGACTCCTTTTGATTCTTTTGAGTTTTTTAACAAGCAACCCTGACAATTGAAGTTTGCAAAAAAGTGCCAGGAATTTTCGTCACACTCTCTGGGAAGTTGAAATGGCTTCTTGAGAAGATAATTATTTGTAAGTGAAGAAGAAGAAACTCGCAATTGGATATTCTGAATTATAAATCGAAAGGCAAATCCATGGAACTTTGAAAATTCTCTCTAACTTTTTTCTGAAATATTTTCTAATATGGATGTTTCAGAATTTAAGCAAGAAAACGATTGAATCACATTTACCCACCGGAAGCTCATATTTTTTCGAGCATGAATTTTTTGTACTGACTAAAATTAAATCAAAGATACGAAAACAACTTAAAATGATTGATGAAAAAATGCGATTTTGTTTGTCTGATATTGATCTTTCCATAAACATAGTTTGCGATAAGAAAAAATCTCAGGTCTCGAATTAAAAATGTTCTTTAAATATCTTATGTTTTTGTCGTATATTTTTCTAAACATAAATAAACTGATCTATTAAACTGATCTAAAAACATTAATAAACACAAGGGATTATAAACCAATATTTCTGTGAGTTTAATTTCATTTGAAAGGTTAAAATATCTTTCTGAAACACAGCCTTAAACGATAATAATAATAATAATAATAATAATAATAATAATAATAATAATAATAATAATAATAATAATAATAATAATAATAATAATAATATTATTATTATTATCTTTTCTTCTGATTTCCTTCTCTCTGTAAATATATTGATCAAGGAAATCTACCAAATTCAAACAATGATTCATATAGGGAGTAAATAAAAAGAATTAGAATTATAAATATCAACCACGAAGGTAAAACTACACCTGAACAAAAATATTTCTGTAAACATATTGTTACATATTGCTACATAATGTTAAATATAACAGCCAGAACATTATGCTTGATTACCTGGCAAATGTTTTTGCAATTAATTTGTTACCCCAATAAACCTTTGAGCATTAATAATATTATTTTGTTTTAAATAACAGAAGAAAAATTATATATTATGTCTGACATAGTCTTTATAAAATATCTTTTTATATAATTGCTATATAAACATAATAATAAGAAAAATTGAAAATATATTATTGGTGAAGAATGTCAGTAATTTTAATATTATAAAATTAATGTTTAAAATTATTGTTTGAGATTTGAATAAACAAACATTAACATATTTAAAAAATGAAACTTAAAGAAAAATAAAAAGGCAACACGTGCAAATGAAAGTTATAAATTTGAAAGCGGTATCCATAATAATAATTATTATTTACCCAGAAATAATAAACAAAATTTGATCAATTCTCAAACTTTAATACAATTCCAGATCTGCCTCGTATAAGCGAAAATTAATTGATAAAAGAATAAAAATTTCCAATTTCCATATT
This sequence comes from Schmidtea polychroa, assembly GCA_959609185.1. Taxonomy (NCBI): domain Eukaryota; kingdom Metazoa; phylum Platyhelminthes; order Tricladida; family Dugesiidae; genus Schmidtea; species Schmidtea polychroa. Next base: position 63,678 of record CAUHTR010002139.1, read on the forward strand.
GTTCATTTGGACAAATTTATTTAATCTATTAAAACGTTGATTAGATTTAGATAATTTTCCTTAATTGTCAACTCCTGAGGAAAGTAATTGAAATTATTACAATTAATCAAATTCAAAGATAAAAATGAAATTTTCCACCATTTATATTTCATTGTTTGATGATGACAATTTTCTGCGAAAGTAACTACAATTTGAGATTTGAGAATTGTTACAGCGTTATTATATTATTATTATTATTATTATTATTATTATTATATTATTATTATTATTATTATTATTATTAATTATTATTATTATTATTATTATTATTATTATTATTATTATTATTTATTATTATTATGATTATTTATTATTATTATTATTAATTATTATTACATTATATTATTATTATTATTATTTATTATTATTATTATTATTATTATTATATTATTATTATTAT
>CAUHTR010002140.1:0-14835 GCA_959609185.1 Schmidtea polychroa
AAATATTAGAAGAACAAATACAAAGATAATATCTTGTTAAAAATTCGTACTTTTTAATCTAATCTTATCCGACTGGTCATTGATAATTTTGAGTCAAACCGAAGGCATTGACAATTTTGCTTTAATAAAGAAATATCACAAGAAAGCACCAAATTTGAAAAAAAAAATTTCAGAAAATGAAATATTATTAAAATTAAAATAACGTTCATATATGTATGCTCATATGTAAGGAAAGAGATTTAAAAGATTTTTTACGATGATATCTATAATTTAAAAAATTAAAATACGCCTTTTTTAATTTCTCATCCAATTATATCGTCTTATTTAAACCAAAAATATTTTCTTTCTACATTCCTTCGAGCTTCTTGAAATCTTCATTTTTTCGTCTAATATTTGCTATGTGACGTGGAATTGCCGCTTATCCATAATCTACCAACACATTTTGTAAGGTGATAGTAATTTTATAATCTTTTCTCAGGTCCATGATGTTGTACATGGTTGTTTATGAGGAGGTTTTACTACACTGTATCATTTACCTGAAACATATTATCTTTCCTTTGCTGTAGATTGTCTATTTTCTTATATAGAAGCCTTTTTTTTATATGCATTTATGAGATATGCTGGCGATTTAACGGAACCGTTCACTGGAGTATTGTTATGTCAATAAATTGCTTCCTAAATTTGATATTGTGATCGCATAACAGCTATTTTTTTGTTTTGTGGTTTCTTTCAATAATACTTTTTCCTATTTGCTCTGTTTGCACACCTGTATTCAGTCTCGATTTTCATTTTTTCATCAATGAGAAAATTGTTTCTGATCTAAAAGATATATACTTATCTAACAAAATTTCTCAAAAAACACTTTAATTACATATTTCAATTTCACTTTCATTCTTTATTTATAACCAAATAGCTTTTGATTGAATATTTGTTATATCAGTGGCTAATATTTTACTTGTATCATCCACGTTTAGCTCCTTTTTAATCCATTCTCTTATCATCTCATTTTATACTACGGCTTCCTTATTATGAACGTTCACATAGTGATTCAGTGCTCTGAAATCGAACTTAGTTCTAAAGTAGCTCTTGTTTTTGAAGTTTGAATGGAAATAACCCTATTTCATCAATGATGTTTCCTAATCAGATTTCGTCGTACTCAATGAACCAACTGTTTTGATCTATCGCTCAATAATTGTTAGTGCATACACAATATTTGGTTTATTTGGATCTAATTTGGAGTATCAGTTCGCCATTACTATGAAAATATCAATGATCCAATTCCAAGAAACTTTCTTTTCTATATTAAATATTGCCTTGAAACTGTTTCGCCTGATCAAAACATATTGAAAATTGTGCCGAACACCATTTTGTCGTTTATCACTTTCCCTCTTAATGCAATATTAGCATTCATGCCTAATATTACATCTGGATATTATCTTTCTAGAAACAGACTAGTTAATAATAAAATACTTTCCTTTTAATTCTATTATTGCCTCGACTGACTAATAGTGTAGATCCATCTGCTAAACATACTCGAAAGTTCGCTGATGTCATTGAATCTCCTCACATTATTGTAGTTTATACAATTTTGTTTACAACTCGTCTCATTGTTTTACCGATACATATAGCAGAAGAACCCTTTCAGAAGAACCCCAAACATACTCGAACGTTCGCTGATGTCATTGAATCTCCTCGTATTATTGTAGTTGAACAACCCGTGTATACAATTTTGTATACAACTCGTCTCATTGTTTTACCGATACATATAGCAGAAGAACCCTTTCTTTTAAAACCTCTTTGGGACCGAGTGAGACTTTTGAATACTCTTGATCTTCTTTTCTTTTTCTGCTTTGCAATATTTAGATTGATGTCCAATCGCTTCACGTTTGGGATATCGAATCATTTCTTTATTCTGACAATTGAGAGCTAAATAATTTTCATTACAGATGAAACATTTTATACTCTTTGAATTTAAAGAAAATTTGCTCTTCATGACGACAAGTTCATTCTTGAATCAATTTATATGATTGCTTCAATTGTGATTACGCCTTGACGCCTGACTTTCTATGTCATCTCTTCAGGTAATGAATTTATGATGATGTTCATCAATAAATCTTCAAATTTGTAAGCCAAATTTTTCATCTCTGATAAATGAATATTTTTCTCGCCAATTTGAAATAAGTTTCTTGTCAAATTCTTGAAACAAATTTCTGGAAAATTAATAAATGGTCTAATTAAAGCTTTTTTGCTTCTTCATATGATATTTCTTCCTTTTGAAATACTTCTTTCAAAGTAGCGATGGGCTTACTTTTATTATGACAGGCAAAGCTCTTTTTTTCATTATTTTTAAAGCAATCGACGAAATAGTTCAAATTTTACCGAACCATTGGATTATATCAATGTTCACTCCATTAAAATGTTCCAAAGAACCTATTACATCGTTAATCATTCCTTGATAGCTTGTATGATGATATTGTTGGGTTCAAATTCATAGGAAGCCTTGTTTTGTCGACATTCTAGATATCCACTGCATCATAATTTTGTAGAATTTCCTTCAATGTGCTTTCCTACACTCTCGAACAGCAGACAGATAGACACGAGTTGACTCATCAGCTTTTTATATTTTCCCTATAGTAATTCATTTCTTGAATCTATGAATGCATACATTAATCACTGTTTTTAATGGCCAAACATTTCACAAAAGAAATTTGCTTTTGTAATCACCAAATCTGTATTGATAAGTAAATCTGGTTGTTGCAGTATTGTCTAAATCAAATAATGCCATTATCCAAGGACACGGTTCGACATCTCTTGATGGAACCGTTTCTTGCATCGATTGGACTTTCAACTGTTTGAATTATCTTCTCTTTGTTTTTCAAGACATCGTTTAACGTTTCAGGTTTCATATTATGAAGAGCAACAACATCTTTTTTTGCCATATTCGAGTGGTCTTCAACAAACTTAATGATCTTACATTTTTCATCGCACGTCTTAGTCTGTAACTTAGGTTTTTCAGCCATTGTGAATGGATGAAATAATCATAAAAATGTACTCCTGTAAAACTTCTAAAGCAATCGCATATTTAAAATATTTAAAAAACTCAATTTATATAATTTTAAAAGTGTATTTATTATAAAACACTGATTATCAAATAATTAATTATAATTAAATAACATTATTATTAAATTTCTATTAGTAAAACTACGTAATGACAGAGAAAAAAATCAATATAAACGCATAAGAATGTCAGTAACAATATCTATGAGGTAATCAAAAATACGATTTATTTATACCACTTTGTAGAAACTAAATTGTAAAAGTAAAAAATCCGGATTTTTGAAAAAACTACGACGAATTAACCATATTTTGTTATTTAATAATTGTAAATAAAATGTGATTGGTAAAATAAATGGCGATGTTTAATAAAACAACTGATGAGTAGTATCTTACAATGAAAGAAAATAATAAAAATAATGCAGTTGAGCCCCCTTTAGTCGTTAAGAGATATCTCAGATTTTGACGGATATTTGTTAAATAATGCATAGATTATACATATTAATAATCCAACAACAAGTCTTGCGAGTCCTATTCACCATATTGGAGAAAATATATTATTTTGATCTCATTTGAATCCTTGTATAGTTAAAGTCATATACCAGTTTCATTCTTTTTGAACATGATTTCTGCAAAAGTATCATATAATCTATCTTGACGCATTGGTATTGACTCGTTTCGTTTTCCTAATAAATATTTCTGGATTCCTTTGCTTCTTCATAACTGCTCTTTTTTGATATCATAATAACTTAAGTTTTGACTTTATTTCATTTTTTAATAAATTTTGGTTTCTGAGGTTACTGATAGTTTTGTAGTAAATGCAACTTTTAATTTTCTTACTTTGATTCCGCCAGTTAGAATTTTGTTTGTAATCTCATCTACCGTGATATCGTGATTCCAAAGGTTAAATACTTTTTATTTTCATTTTGATAAAAAATCAAAATTTTGTATAGCATGAAATTAAATATTTGAACGTTAGTCAAAATTAAAATAATTGAAATATTAATCTGAACGACATAATTTTTAAAAAAATTACACATTTATGGTAATTGAAAGAAGGATTGTATTTTATTATTTTATTGCAAAATCGTAACGGTAACGACTCTGACTCATTGTTTTCTTTGTTTCATATAATCAAACAAAATTAAATTCAAATAATTTATTCATTTTAATATTACTTTCAAAATATCATTAATTAATCATTAGATATATCTACACTTTTCAAAGATTATTAATTTTCCTTTATTTTATTATATATTTAAGGTAGGTATCCCAACGGGGAACGCCTTTATATACTCGTTCGACACTCTTCAGTAGATTGATTGGCTTTATTTCATTATCAACTTCCTCTTCAATGTTTTCCTTTTTTCAATCTTTGAACAAAATGTGGACTAGTTACGAGTTTTCCGTTATTTTAACAGGTTCTCTCTTACAATTTTTCAGAAAAAAAATAATTTGATTATGCAAACAACATTCTTAAGTCAAAACAATTTTTGTAAAAAACAAAATAATTAGGTAGCCAACATCTCGCTTTTACTAATCACATTATTGATTTTGAGGGAAGCTTAATCTCATTTTATCTTTCAATTACAACTCGAGTTTTCAACCTGCCAAATTAACACTAGGACGGCCAGAGCGGTTATTTTGACCGTTAAGCAATTTCATTTTTATTTTGTGAGAAAACGAAAAGGAATTAACGTCTCATATTTTGTGACAATTATTCATTTTTAGTGAACTTGTTGTGCATATCAAAGCTTCAATTATAGCATTTGTCACGACTGAGATAATGAGGCCATCCCCATGGAAGGCCGAACCGGTCAATTTGACCGGTATCTTGAAACACACAAGAAAGTCACACATAATCATCTTACATACTAGAAAATATAAAACCAAATATAATTTACACACAACCGAAGCATTTAACAGTCATTTGGGAATGTTTTCCACAGTAAACTTTACTACATACATGGCATATAGCTCCGGATTTGTTATCACAATGAGGAGCAGAACAAGTTTTTCGCTTCTTTAATTTTGGTTGTTCAGAACAGAGTTCACCAGAGATGGGACTTGCTGTTCGACGGCTTTTGAACTCCTCACAAAGAGATGTAGCTAATTCAAAAATAAAATCCCTTCTTTTTATAGTTGATCCCGTAGCATCTTTGAAAATAACATGAGCGTTGAGAGCTGCTTTATCAAGCAAATCATAGAAAGTAGCGACTGGCCATCTTGCTGTTGCGGCTTTACTGCTGTATAAACGCAACATGCTATCCATGGTATCTACAGCTGTCTTATTTTTGTTATAAAAGTGTATCATTTCAGGCTTTCTCTTTTCGTCAGATCTCACACTAGCAGTAGAATGGAATGTTGACATGACAATGACTTTCTTGTCCGATTTGCCTTGATAGGAAACAGTGACAGTGTTTTGACACGATAAATGAGTCGATTCAAAAAGAGGCTTTTTCTCCAAGTGAGCTGATGATAAAAAGCGTGAATTTAATCTTACAGTACCAACCAATGTTGTTCGATTTACAAGGAGATGTTCAGCTAGTGAGAGACTTGTAAAGAAATTGTCAGTGCAGACATTGTATCCTTTATTGAAAAATGGCTCCATTAGTTTCCTGACTACAAAATCACCCAGCCGTAATCCACAGCGTTCGTTTCTATCGTGAGCCCCTAAATATGGCATTTGATTGATGACAAATTTGGTTTTGACATCACTGAGAATCCAGTATTTGATACCGAATTTATCAGGCTTATTTGGCATAAATTGGATGAAGCAACACCTATTTTTTAGCGGCAAAAGTTGCTCGTCGACAGTAAGGAAGGGATTAGGAGTATAAACTTGAAGACAGTTTGAAACAAACAAGTCAAATATTTCACGAAAATGGGCATATTTATCTTGTTCTACTCTTTGACGTCGAGAACATTGTTCATCAAAACGAAGAAAGCGCAGTATCTCACGGAAACGGTTCCGAGACATGACTTCTATGAAGTAAGGAGATCCAAATTGAGATGACCAGATTGAATTGATAGAATGTCGGCGAAAGCCTAACACACCACGGAGATACAGCAATCCAAGAAAAGCATCTAATTCTTGTAGACTGATACACCAGTCTGACGAAGCTTCTTTTCCTTTCATAATTGTGTATTTTTGAATTAACTTCAGCATTCCCTCAGAGACTATCAAGCGCCAAGCGCTCAGGGGTGAGTCAATTTTGCGCTATGCAAAAGCTTTCACACCAGGTGTTCCACTAAAAATATTGTGCGCAGGGAATCTGCCAACACTAATAGCGTGATTGTTTTCTACTTGATTCCAAAGAGTGCCATCCCTGCCAGATAAAAGCTGATTTTCTAATGAAGAAATTGAGCTATTGACTGACTCATTGTCACTTTCTAACGAACTTCCATTATCATCAGAGTTCCATTCATGTAACTCTTCGTCAGAATCATTTCTTTCGGGCTCATCATCACTTCCCATAGGCTGATCTTCATCTTCGGAGAGAGCAGCGTCAATATTCCATAGCTTCTGTAAAGCACGTTGAGCAGCAATTCTTTTAGTTGGCATATTTGATTCTAAAATAATGATAAAAACTCCGTCAGTAAAATAAGAAACGTCAAATTTATTATTGGATTCTAATGAAAACACGGTTTTATAATGTTTGTTATCCCAAGAAGTTCAAAGATTTTCTATAACAATTATTAGATATTGTCTTATGACATTTCGTTAAGTTTTTCGTTTGATTCTTTTAATTTACCAAATTTCAAAACTTAGAACTCTTAATGCTTGCTTAATTACACTTTTAATAAGCAATATCTTTGAATAAAAGCAAGAGAATATTTATAAACAAGAAATGAAGTATACATACATACCAGTCTGAATAAACGCGAAGACAATGTTTAAAATAGTGTAGCTTTGTGTCAGCTAAACAAATATTTTTATTTCATTGTTGTAAGTAGTTTAATAAATTAACTACTGTTAGAATAAAAATAGTTAAATTTTGAAAGCGTGTTAGTAGCACAAAGAAAGTATTGCTAAATGAGTTGCATCATAGAAATCTCAGCATGAAAATAAGGAGCATATGTGCACCGGTCAAATTGACCGGTTTGGCCTTCCAAGGTATAAAATATTTCCGGCCGTCCTAGTGTTAATTAATTTATTTTTATTAGTTAATTTGTATTTTTAAAATATTTTTTTATGAGAACCCCCCCCCCCATTCAATATTATTATTAGATAGTATTCGTATTTGTGGTGATTATTCTGACCAAATCTGGTTTCCTAGCCATAAGATTTATTTGAACATCAGCATATTTAATATTAGCTTCTTGCAATGATTTCTTTATTTTCAAACAATAGGGACATGTAGTTTTACTGAAGATAACCAAAACTGGTGAAACGATAATCTCATTAATTCATTCTTCCAACGACGTACGAATAGTTGGCATTTGTTACAATAATACAAATGCGTCCATCTTGAATATATAAGGGATAACACAGATATATTTTAGAATCACAAAATAATTTATTGACCTCAAAGTTACACTTTTAAATTTCAACTCACAAAGAATATATTCAAAAAAAATAATATTTACTTAAAAAATTAAAACAACATGATTTGATTTAATATCCATCAATAAATATATGATTTATTTATTATAACTCAAAAAACACGATATTCTTTGACTAACCAAAAAATGTATTTAATTGTTCACTACTAATCATATATTTATTCACTAATTATCAAGCTTCCAATTTATTCAGATATCCCAATCAAATTATTTTTTCGTTATTTCTTCGATCCATAATTGATTTGTGTAGTGGTTGGATAACAAATCTATTCGGTTTCATATTATTGTTAGGATTTGTTACATATTTCGCGAATTATAATGGATGAAGATGTTGGTCTATGAGAGTCAACACTAAAACTATTGGGGGCCGAATACAGTTAATCTTGATAATAATAACAAGGCATCGAATTTGCTTTACTCGCCTGAGATTGATAAGTAGAGCCTGATTGATAAGTAGAAGTATTAGCTGATTGCATGAATTTTGATTGACTCTTGAAGTGAGATATAGTAGACTGCGATGTTCCAGCTAAGGTGTAATTATAGGTGATATTTGATTGGCCATAATTGTGTTCTGATTGATCCTTATTCGCTAATGATCCCATTTATATATATAATATAATATAGTATAATATTTATATGGATATTGTTAAGGCCGTTTAACGGCTCACTACAGTATTTGTCTCATTATTTTCAATCTGCACATACCTGTTTTTCTCATAATATGTCAAATTTATAATTTATTTTATTTTATTATAAATATGTATTTATTATTACTTGTTTTAAATCGATGATAAATCTAGTTGCCATATTTAAATTTGACATTTCTTAGAAAATATTATCCGATAAAAATTTAAATTTGAATATAATTTTCAAATCAATTTGTCATGGATGTTGTTGTAGATAGTCAAATCGAGGACATTGCAAATGCCAGTGTAGTTTTGAATTCTATGTTAACAGAAAATCAAAGTATAAAAGTAAAAAATTTTCTTATATACAACTTAAATTTACCAATTATAGGAATATATTGACAATATATTTGAAGAATATTCAAATTTAAACGCTCTTGTATCTACACAGAACAAACAACTCAAATCATTAAAGTCGAAAATGGATATTCAAGTTAATACAATTTCTAACCTGAAAGAAATTAGTGAAAAGTATTACAATGAAACCGAAATGTTAAAGTATCAAATCCAAAGTCAAGCAAAGAAAATTTCTTGTTTGCAAGATATAAATACGAAACAGTCGAAACAGATTGAAGATTTGAAACGAGATTTCAATTTAAAAATAGATAAATGTGATAAAGTAATTTTTGAAATGTTTGAAAATTATTATCTCGGGGAAATTTATTAATTTGAAATTATTCACCTTATTTAGAGTAATATAGTTACAATTACGCGTTAAATGATCAAGCAACTCTATTTTGGCAATACCCTCTCAATTGTTGTCTCTCACAATTAAACCATTTGGTTTCCTTAATAAATTTACCAATCTTATACCTAAAATATCTTCCATTTTACACCATTCTAAATCATCTTGCTCATGCTTTTGAAAACAAACAAGAGTTTATTTTTGCCATGTTTTCTGTTCTCCATCTTTGCTTTCCAATTAACTAATATATGATAATATTTTAAATTAATACACGAGAAAAACTATTTCTTTTGGATAGAAAGGGGGTTAAATTCTGCTTATTTTACACAATCAACGCCGCTGCTTATCAGATCTTATTATCACGAGGACTTACTAAGCTCTTTTGTAGGTAATCGCTTCCAGTTAATAATTTAGATAATTTCACTCATTAACGTTTGTCAAAGTGCACTATAAATTTATTGATTATTATGGTGTTTGGGGGAGCTCAACCACATTCTCCCCTGGATGCGCGCCTGCCAGGTTATTATATGACATCAATAATTTAATTTCCTTAGCATTCCTTAACAAATTCACCATCGGAAAATGCTTTCCCCCGCTTAGCTATAGCTTCAGCTATTAAAAACCTTTCTTTGGTTGAAGCATCAAACTTGTTGTTGACTGCTGTAAACAATGACTGTTGTCCGAAGACGCTCTGTTTCAATGAGTTCAAGCGATCAGGCTGTTGTACCAATTCGCCATGCTTTGTTGAAAAATGTCGCTTAACATTGTACTGCTTTGCAACGGCAATTGTTTCTTGGTATATTAGGCGCAATATCCTACCGAAACGTTCATTACAAAATAGTCTACAGTTCAAGATGCTTTGAAGTCTTCCTTCTGCGTCAATTTTTCGTTTTTTGCTAATATTCATATTCACCGCCCTTTTTCTCTGTGAAATAAAAAAATATTAGTTAAAAATTGATTAATTTATATTTTATAACAGCAATATCTTAGTATTAGTAAGTAAGTTGAGCAATACGCGTTTTTTTGAAAAAACTACCCGACTGATTCNAGTTAAAAATTGATTAATTTATATTTTATAACAGCAATATCTTAGTATTAGTAAGTAAGTTGAGCAATACGCGTTTTTTTGAAAAAACTACCCGACTGATTCCAGTTTGTGTAGCAGCAGCTGAGAAACGGCTCTTTTTTCTATCCAGTGTGAAACAGTTAATTCCGCTTGCGGAAGCGTTATGAATGTTATCGTAATGGCGCCGCTGTAGCACAAATATATTACCCCTTTACACTAAAATTTCCACATGAAGGCTAGCAAAATAAATCGATATTTTACCTTCATGCGAAAATAGCCATTCGGACACCTTCACGCTTCACGAGCGCGTAAAGTACATCACAGCGGCTTATATCGCCGTTTGTAATGATTAAAAATTAACGAAAGACATGGAGTGACAAATATTTTTGGAATAACGTTGCGGGCCACGTGTTGGACACCCCTGCTTTAGACCAATAATGTTAGTCCAGCACGGAGAAATTTTTGTGATCTTATTTTGATCGATTCATATTATGGAATTCGAAAATTTTCTGATTAAGTTCCAGGTTAAATGAGCATTATTCAATTGCTGTAAATAATTAATTCGAAAAATATGTATTAATACAATTATAAATAAAATTGGAAAAAAGCCACAAATAAATAAACACATACATGAAGGAAAGTATGCATAGATATATAAGTGGGCAAGAAAACCGAATTGACAATGCGGAAAAATAAAATGGGTAGAAAGACTCGAGAAGGTACATGGGAAAAGCACAAAAATGTGCATTGTGGAAAATCGATAAAAGATTCATAAATTAGAATTAAAGTCTGGAAAATTGTTCATGGGTGGAATAGGTATCGAGGAATTAATTAGCTAGTAGAAAGAAATCCCGAGTTGGATAAACAAAGAGAAAAGTAAACAGAAGGAAAATTTAGGCTTTTTTATGTACTCTGCAACGATTATATCTTTATTTAGGCATTGTCGTACCTGACTCTGATGGGATGCTGCTGTCAAGAATTTTCAATACAGCTTATAATACAATATATTATAATATATTACGCCAAGTAAAAACACAATAACAAAGACAACTTCATTATATATACAGTACTGTAAGTAATTATTGCACCTATCCCAAATACACTGGAAAAATTTCTAAAGCACATGTCTCATTGTGTATATAATTGTAATTGTCTTGTCGAAAGAACCCAATATAAATTGTAATTCATCAAAAACAAATGTGTTCTTTATTTTCTTACGATAATTAAGATACAAATTAATTGAATTACTTATTTTAGCGGAAACACGTTGTTTTGATACAACGGGAAAATAAAATTTCATTCAAAGACATAATTTCTTCTGTAATTTTGTCTATCCCCGCCTTCTGTTCTCTGATGGATTGATACAATCCCAAATAACGTCCAATAATGTTACTCGTTACAGGCATTTTACTAAATTTCCTTAATTCTGTTAATTGTAAAGTTATTTCTGGACGCCTTGTGATTTTATTCTTTAAATTATATCTGAATTGTCATCAACAACTTGTTTCGCTAACTTAGATAACATTATAAATCTTAAATTACGTATTCCAAACGACGATAAATATTAACAAATCATGTAAACGTATTTGAAAATGACTTTTACATTTGAAAGTATAAATAGACTAAAGGTTATTTCATGAATATAATTATATTTTAGATGTATATTACAAAAATTATAAAAAAAGATACATATTCTCAAATATATATATATATATATATATATATATATATATATATATATATATATATATTAGGGTGGAGCTTAAAAATTAAAAAAAATTAAAAAAAGTATTTTTGAAAGTCTTACCCTCCTAATCTGTTCCTTATAATATAGAAACACTACATAAAAAGTTTGAATAATAAATTATTGTGTTTAGGGGTAGCTCAAGTGCTTCAAATTTACCAAAATTATGAAAATTACATAAATTCTCAATTTATTTGTAACAAATCAGTATAAATTTTTCAACACAATTAGATTGCAATCTCAGTTCAGTTTTGGGAAGAGTTCAGGGTGTCAGTTCAACAATTTCCAAATTTATTGTTTATGTGGTACTCCAGACATAGTTTGTTTCCTGCTGTCAGGGTACATTCGACGATGATCCTCGACAACTTGCAGGAGGAATTGTAACTGTGATTCATCGTGAGTTAACAAGCCGCTGTATTCCTGAATTAAGGCAACTCCACGTTCGGCATGATCATTTACTACTTTCAATGACTTGACTGTTTCCTTTGCTTGCCTGAAATCATCTCTGTCCTCCCACAAATCAGGATCAACCGCGAGGAATCCATGTGGAAGTTCCAGCATTCGGAGCAGGGTCATTGACTTAGCTGTGACAAAATCTTCCAAGTTCTTGGTCTTAAAGGAATCGAGAGCAACTGTAATTCTCTTTGAATGGTCCTTATCTTGCTCTTCTTCGCTCTGCATTGCACTCACCATCAGTCTCTTGTTGACGAATTAACGCGATCGTCGAAGAAAGCCAAGCTAACAAGTTCCTGTGACAGGTACCACAAATGATTGGAAAACTTATGTGATGTTTGCTTTGAGATTGCAGAATGGATAGACGAGTATTCAAGCAGAGACTTGAGCAGCAGAAAGTCATTGTAAGGAGCACCGGATGCTTGAGGTGCAGAGATCCAGGCTTTCAGTTAGATGCGTACTGCAAACACACACACACACATCGCGTATTCCTCTTTCTTCTGCAGCACCGAGAAAGACAATCACGAGTTCCAAGAATTCTTTATAATCGTCCCTCGGCTGGCTCTGTTCAAGATGCTTGATGGCAAAATCGACGGTGCTTTGCCTAATGTCTTCCACTAGATTTGCCACGTCGTCTGTTGCAATCCCTGGTTCATATTTGTCCGTTTCGATGATTGCCCAGTATTCCTGAAAGCGTTTGAAGAGTTGGACCACGGGAGAGGAGGTGGCTCCCATACAAACTTGGAAGACTGCACCAATAATTAGTTCCATAACGTGATGCCTGCAAGCCAGCGACAACAACTCCTTCTTAAGTTTCTGCTCTAGGAGGACACAGGCACCAGATATCCGACCAGTGTTTGAGCTGGTCGTGTCAAAACACATAGCTCGGATACTGTTGGCTATGCCCCAGTCTTCAATGGCTCCAAAAACAGCAGCAGCCTCAGCCTCGCCTGTTCTGGATGGAAGCTTGGCAACTGTGAGTAGCTGAGAAACTCCTTTTCCTGACACTAACACTGGCAGGCGATCGACCTTCTCTTTTCCAATTAGGTCAGGGATAAGTTTCCCGTCCCAGTGAACAACAAGGGGAACGTTGCCCTGAAACTCAGCCTTTATGTTTGCTGATCTCTGGACTCTGTGTTCAACTCTGTGTCGTCGAATTGAATCTCTGTTTAGAGCAAGTTCATCAATGTTATGTCCCAAGCTTTTGGCGGTCTCTGCAATAACGAAAACGGCCTTGCGGTCTGAAACTTTTGTTCGATCCAGTGCTGCCGCAAGTTCAGGAGTGACAACAGTTTTTCGTCCCCTTTTTCTCTTTGGTGTCCTAAATGCTATACTTCCAACAGCCTCCTCACATGCATCATTCTCAGTTTCCATCTTCTCTGTGTCTTCTGTTGAACTGTTTTCTGAACCAGATGAAGCCAATTCCACTGTAGACTCTGCAAACTGTTTCATTTCAATCATTTGCTGTCGCTTAGCAAGCATTTTCTTATCTCTTTCAGATGCCCTTTTCTCTTTGGAAGCAAGCTTTTCATCTACCCCAGCCATCGACCCTCTTCTTCCTTTCTCTCGCTGTGCTAGTAAGAAATCTTTATCTTGTAAAACTGATTTCATGTTCAGAGTATCGGCGTGAGCGACATCAAAAAGATCATCGAGTCTGGAAATAAAAGCCGCCTCTCTTGAGAGTTGAGTTGGTGAAGCTCGTGTTTTGTTCTTCTTGAGAAGACGCCATTCCTCAAATGTCTTCTCCAGCTTGGTTTGACAGTTTTGATGTTCTCTCATCGGGATTCTAGCTTTCAGCCAAACTTTGATATTTCAGTGATGGTAACAGCCGACGATTGTCTTATGGTTTCCTTCAGTTCGAGATGGTGATGCAGGAAGAATCCAAGAGTCATACGCAATGACGGTAACTTGCTGCCGGTTAATACAGTCACAGAGTCCCCAAGAAGATACAGCTGGTTCTGAGATCTTGTTGCTTGTGCCATAGATGACATTTTTTATCAGCTCAATTAGTCTGAAAAAAATTAGAAAAGGCATTTTTATCAATCATTTGGCATTTGGAATCACGAATTTTACCATTTTAAACATGAAACATTAAAAACAGTTATTTAGCAGTGTTAACTCAACAATAATTGTATTAATAAAGTAGAGCAATATGCCTCAATCAAGCAAACATTCTGAATTGCCATACTGCTGCAACAATTCTAAAAATATTTGGACTCAACCAGTCAACCTCCACACTGCAATACACAGATTGTCAAATAAGGTCATACACATTACACAATCAAACACATACACACACAAATTACACATATTTGAAACTTTAAGATAAACCATAAACCTGTAACATGTGATACTACATTGTATAAATTTAAAAATAATTTCAAATACCTGGTTTGCTGTAGTGTAGTGTTGATGAAAAAATAATCACATTTACAAATTTATCACTATTTCAATCATTAATAATAAATAGAAAAAAAATTGTATTTCTTCTGCTTAAGTTAGCAAAATGGCTGTCAGCTTTGGTAGTTTATTGCACTGCCTCTAACCTGTGAATAAGTAAGCAAACCTACATGCATCAAGN
>CAUHTR010002141.1:0-29337 GCA_959609185.1 Schmidtea polychroa
AAGTAGATGGATTGGGCACCGCTGGCACAGGGCACCGCTAGCACAGTACCCCCCCGGTCGTCATATTTTTCAAAAATATGCTAAGTCTAAAAGTACATTTTTTTAAAACAAAGACATATGACTCATCAAGGTCATTGAAACAAAGACCATGACTCATAGTATGACTCATAAAATTTCTCAAGGTCATTTAAACAAAGGTCATTTTCAAGGTCGTATGACTCATAATATGACTCATATGACCTTGAAAAATTTTTTCAAGGTCATTTAAACAAAGACCATGCCTCATCAAGATCATTTTCAAGGTCGAATGAGTCATACTATGACTCATATGACCTTGAAAAATTTTTTTCAAAGTAATATGACTCATACTATGACTCATCAAAATTTTCAAGGTCATTTAAACAAAGACCATGACTCATAATATGACTCATCAAGGTCATTTTCAAGGTCATATGACTCATAGTATGACTCATATGACCTTGGAAATTTTTTTCAAGGTCAGTTGACTCATAATATGACTCATCAAGGTCATTTTCAAGGTCATATGACTCATATGCCCTTGAAAAATTTTTTCAGGGTCATTTAAACAAAGACCATGACTCATCAAGATCATTTTCAAGGTCGAATGAGTCATACTATGACTCATATGACCTTGAAAAATTTTTTTCAAGGTAATATGACTCATACTATGACTCATCAAAATTTTCAAGGTCATTTAAACAAAGACCATGACTCATAATATGACTCATCAAGGTCATTTTCAAGGTCATATGACTCATACTATGACTCATCAAAAATTTTCAAGGTCATCTGAGTCATCCTATGTCTCTTCAAGGTCGCATGACTCATCCAAGGTCATTCCCAAGGTCATATGAGTCATCGCGATTAGTCATCAAGGTCATATTATTATTTTTAAAAATATTATTATTTTTATTATTATTTTTAAAAATATTATTATTTTCAAAGTTCCCGCCAACCAAAATTAATAATTGATAGCTCATTTTAAAGCTCAATCCAAGACCTTTCGAATCAGCTATATATTATTATTATTATTATTATTATTATTATTATTATTATTATTATTATTATTATTATTATTATTAATCTATATACTCCGAGTCTATATACTCCTAGTCTATCCGACAAAATATTTTGTCCCCCTATGGGTAATGCTCACAAGGGTACTGGTCACGCTCAACAAATCAACAAATCAACAAAACATACATTTATTTAAACAATAAAATAATGTAAAATTAACAAAGGTAAACTAAATATTGATGTACTACTATTTGCAGCAATATTGTTTGAAATTGGTAACGTTGAATTGATTTTCAGAGATTCTATTGATCCTTTGATTGTTTGAATTTCTCTTAATAATAATTCAATCTTTTTTAACAAATAATCATGCTTATTATCAATTATTTTCATATTCTTTTTATTTTCAACAATGGAGTTATTGAAAACCATAATATGATGAATCAATTCAATTTTTATATTTTGTATATATTCAAATGATAGTTCATAACTGTTTTCTAAATTCTCCAATCTTTGAGATATTCTTTTTCCTGGATGCTTTGACCATTTTGGTTTGTCGAGAATATATAAAATATCCATCAACTTGGCTGTATTCGGACAAACACATATTGATTTATTAAAAGACTCCACTGTTATTGTTGTATTGTGAGAGCACACACTCGTTATAATAATTAGCAATATGAATATAGTTTTCATGGTGTATCAAATCAAAACCTTTCTTTTACATTTATAGTCTATCAACCAATCAAAATCATCAGGTATTAGTATAAATAAAACATCATATTTTAAATTATTGTAAAAATGTCTCAATTTATGGAAAATGTTTTAAGAGAACTAGTCAACAGGAATATTATGGAAAGCCTATGTTTCCTGGTCGATCGGACCGAAAAGGTCATAGAAGGTAATCACATTGATTATGAAGATGTGATCAATTCCGATTGTCTGGAAACCAAAAAATTCTATTTTAATAGAATTTTTAACTGTCTATGCGACGATCAGATGAAGTGGACCCGAATACTAGTAGGGTTCGCTTATATGAAAATAATTATCGAAAGAAGTCTATGGGACTCGGAGCACTATTATGAGTGGTCTCAAGAAGTAATACTTTTATAATTTATATTTTATTAATATTTATTTTCTAGATAATCAAGTCAAAGTTCCAACCATGGATTGAAGCCAATGGCGGATGGGGCGTATTCAATCAACTCGCTAGAAATGCGAAGCAAATTGATGACCAGAAGAGAAAATTTAAAAACTATTTAAAACTTGCAACAGGTGTTGCTATTTTGTATATTTTATCAAGTTTTTTAAATAAAAATTAATATAGTTATTTTTGTTTGTTTTTTTTTTTAAATAACATTTTAAATAAATTTACAAACACTAATTAACTAAGATTTATTAATTAACACATTCGCAGTCGTCATCTCCACATTTCATTATATTTTCAACGACATGATCAATACAATCATTCGTAATATTATCTTTAGATTCATCTTTAGGTTCCTCTATAGGTTCCTCTATAGGTTCCTCTATAGGTTCATAGATTTCCTCATCAATTTCTTGAGTATCGGTTTCTTGAGTTTCTTCCTCATCATCAATCCTGTATCTTGACTCTCAACTAACCAGCCGATATTTAAGGCATTTGTAATAGATAATATGTCCTCAATTTTCACACCAGATATTTCTGCTAACTTTTCCAACAAAAAGTTGATTAAAAATTCTAAATAATAAATAATTCGGTAATTAATTAATCATGTTAACCTTTTTCTGCAGTCATTTTCATCACTTTAAAACTATATTATAATTTTGTTTATAGATTTTCTTTGTTAAATTTGCATGTCATTTGCATTTATGTTGCAATTAATAAAGAGAAAAACAAATCTGACTAATACATTTATTAAATATAACATTAAAATATTTGTGAAAGTCTAGCAGACATAATTTTCCAAATAGGAGAATATACATCATTATTATCAACTTTATATCCCTGGATTGCAATTGTTATATACCAATTTTCATTTTCTTTGAAACTGATTTCATCAAAAGCATCATAAAATCTTGCATATCTATTGTTGAACCACGCATGTTGATTACACGATAGATTCGAATCTATCCGTTTAAAAACATCATCAATAGTTTTGACATCAATCATTGAAAGCGTGCCGGATAAGAAATCAAATTTAGTCGGAATTAGCTTGACTGGTGCAACCAATTTCATATTGATTTCTTCTTTCAAAAAATACATTCTGTAGTTGTGGAACATTTGAACTGGTTGTACCATTTCTTTAGGTTTTTCGGTGCTTGAAATTTTCTTGGTCATCGTGAATAATGATTAAATTTAAATGTTACAGGGTTTTTATACCTTTGACTCATGTCTATCAACCAATCAGATGATAGCATGTCTTTGTTTAAAATTGCAGGTCATTTGCATTAATACTGCATTTATGTTCTATTAATGTTTTATTATTATTACTATTACTATTATTTCTATTACTATTATTATTATTATTATTATTACTATTATTACTATTTCTATTATTATTATTATTACTATTTCTATTATTATTATTACTATTATTATTATTATTATTATTATTATTACTATTTCTATTATTATTACTATTTTAAATATAAAGAAAAAAAAACACAATTCAAACATTAAAAACATTTATTCGTAACCTAAATCAACAATCCGGGAGTAGTGAAACCTTCTCAGAGTTTTCACTAACTCCCATTCGACATATCGCCGGTATCGATCGGCACAGCATGAGCATCCGATGATGCACTGGTACTCTGGCTCCATTTGTTTGATGCTTCGGTTTATCTTAAGATCCCACAAGAACTGGTGAAATACCTCCATTATTCTAATTTGCGTTGTGTAGAAAATGAGGTCCGGAATTATTTCTGCTTCTCTATCCTTAATAATTTCATTGATTTGCGGATAATAATATTTTATCCTATTGATCATAACTTTGATATATTTATCTAAAATAATAAATAGTAAATAATGTGAAAATAAAAATTTTAAATTTACCGGAATCGTCAATATCCTTCATTAGGGTTGCAGAGCTTGGTATTTT
This sequence comes from Schmidtea polychroa, assembly GCA_959609185.1. Taxonomy (NCBI): domain Eukaryota; kingdom Metazoa; phylum Platyhelminthes; order Tricladida; family Dugesiidae; genus Schmidtea; species Schmidtea polychroa. Next base: position 4,116 of record CAUHTR010002141.1, read on the forward strand.
GTACATAGTGAAAAAATGAATTCTAAACAAAAAACCGTTTGTTTAAATCAATCAATAACCAATTAGAAATTAACCAATTAAAAATCGACCAATGAAATTATCTCATTTCGAACATTGTCAACAAATTCTCTATACTCTAAATTTCTCAACCCCAACATGACAACCTTTCCACTAGCAAACACGTTGACACATATAGGGTTATATTTTAATAGTCTTAGTGCCGGAAACAATTCCGGTTCAAACATGCAATCACATTTTTTCGACATTTTATATAGATTGATACTATGTCCCATATCCATAGTAACGGTAATTGATTGGATTATAATATTATTTATTCGATATTGTAATTTATTAATATCCAAAGGTTTCTTACATCCCATGATTCTGCATTTACCAGTCTTGAAAAATATTATCGGATATTTCCCGCTTCTATCGATAATTTGCTGGGGTTTCCCAGGTGGGAACCTCATATTCGATACATCAAAATTTCCTCGATAATTTATATTTGCTAACATTATTAAATCATTTATGAAAATTAGTCTTTATATACAAATTGATCACGAGTTCATTAAATCATCGAATATAAACAAATACACATATATAAAATAATTCTGAAATGGAATTAAGAAATGATGCAGTATACCAAATCGTTGGTCCTAGTGGTAGTGGAAAAACATTATTTGTTTGTAAATTACTAAAATCAAATTTATTCAAATCAAAATTCAACAGGATTTATTGGCATAGGGTTAGGGTTAGGGTTTCTGTAAATTAAAAAACATGAAAATAGTTAAGGAATTCGATAAAAACTGGTCAAGCCGATTAAAGAAAGGTGATGTCATTATTATCGATGATTTGTATCAAGAAGCTAATAAAGAAAAAGATTTTAATAATTTATTTACAAAGATCAGCAGACATGTCGGTGTAACAGTTATTTTCATAACACAAAATCTATTTCATCAAGGTGGGGCACATCGAACACGTAATTTAAATGTACAATATTTAGTTATTTTCAAGAATCCTAGAGATGCAACAGTGATTGATTTTCTTGCACGTCAAGCATACCCTAATAATCGTAATTTTCTTATCAGTGCATTTCAAGATGCTACAAAAATACCTCATGGATATATATTTCTTGATTTCACACAACAATGTCCCGATGATTTACGAGTAAAAACAGATATTTTCAACCCAAAAGGTGCCATGGTTTATAAACAAAGTTGAAAACCTCTATGAATAATAATGTTTTTAAAAGCAAGAGTGAAAAATATTAGGAAATTAAGAAAAGGTATTAGAAAGACTATTAAAGTTCCAAAAGTTCCGCCAACAACTAGTTATACACCATCTAAAAAACTTGTAACTGAAAATTTCTCTGCAATGAATCTTATTTCGAAAAATCCTAAACCTAAACGTAAAACCCGTAAAACCGGTAAAAAAGTAGTTAAAAATCATCGCAGTTTTCCCTTTTTTAATGCATTGTTAAAGGCCCCGAGTATGAAAAGAATGAATATATTGCAATCATTCCCAAATTTTGTTGTCGATGATTTACTCAATATTATACTTAAAGTAGTGAAAGGCAAAATTAAAATCAGTAAATCAAAAAAGCATTTATTGAGCAAACATAGGAAACCATTGTTATCTTTAGTAAATAATAAAAATCGTAAGCAAATGAGGAAAATTATATATAAACAACAAGGTGGATTTATCGGTGCATTAATACCTCTGGCATTATCCTTATTAGGTGGAGTTGTAGGAAATCAATCATAAACAATGGGTGCTAATCCTTCATTGCCCGACATTAAATTTAATTTTAAATCTTCTTGTTGTAATGGAGAAGATTTGGACGAACCCAGAAGACGAAGCCGGTTTCGGTGGAGTGGCAAAATTAAACAAAAGAGTTCCGAATTCGAAAAAAGAAACCCAGAAGTGGTTATCAGATCAGCTTGCGTACAGTTTGAACAAACCAATGCGGAAAAGATTTCCAACAAGAGCGTATAAAACATTTGGTATTGACGATTTATGGCAAATGGATTTGATGGAGATGATACCTTATTCGAAAATTAACAATGGGAATAAATATATTTTAACATGTATTAATGTATACAGCAGGTTTGCACGAGCAATACCAGTCAAGGCAAAATCTGCAGAAGAAATGTCCAAGGCAATTAATATTTTATTTAAAGATGGACATCCTAATAACTTGCAAACAGATTTAGGTATTATTATTATTATTATTATTATTATTATTATTATTATTATTATTATTATTATTATTATTATTATTTTTTAGGTAAAGAATTCTACAATAGTAAAGTTAAGCAAATCCTCGATAAACTGAAAATAAATCATTACTCGGTGCATTCTCAATACAAAGCTGCCCATGTTGAAAGATTTAATCGAACATTGAGAGATCGATTAAAGAAATTGTTCGTGCATCAAGGTAATAAAAAATGGGTAAATGCTTTACCGAAAATAATAACAAGTTATAATCATTCATCACATCGAGGACTGAATGGATTGAGACCGGTTGATATTACATCAAAAACATCATTGACTTCTAAGAAATCTGTAAAAATTGCAAAACCTAAATATAAAGTCGGTGACCATGTTAGAATTAGTAAAATTAGTGCATCACCATTTATTAAAAATTTTGATACAAATTGGAGTGATGAAGTCTTTGTAATTTCAAAAATAAATACTAAACAGAATCCTGTAATGTATGTCATCAAAGACAATGATAATAATATTGTACAGGGGAAATTTTATGAGCAGGAATTACAAGTCATTCCTCCCCCAAAAGTATTTAGAATTCAAAAAATATTGAAAACTAAAAAGGTCGGTAAGGATAAACAATACTATGTCAAATGGCATGGTTATCAAAACCCGTCATGGATATCCGCAAAAGACCTAGTAAAGTGAATTTTTATACTATTTTGCCGAGCAATAGTTGTCCATTAATTCATCCAGACAATCAAGCAAGCAAATTCATCATCGAACTCCAAAACCCCATCTATTTGGATAATGACTGGGAAGTTGCTCTGTTGGATTTTACATTTGTATACAATTTATTCCCAATCTATAGCAAATCCGTTATTGAATATAATAAGAAAGTAGCAGTAACGGAATATATTAGTGTTCTTATTGATAAAGATAGTTATAACTTGACAAGTTCATCGAAATCGAGGAAACCTATAATTTATGATGATGGTCAATATTTATACATGAATTGCTTGAATAAGCCATTCGAAATTATATTTTCTACAGTGGCTGATGCTAAACGTCTTGGATTTACTGATTTACGTAATGTATTTAATGATACAGTCAAAATAAATCTCTCTACACTTCCAAAATCTAATAATTTAGTGGAATTCAAATTTAAGCTGTCATACATTGAAATAACAGAGCATACATATACTTTTAAAGATAATTTATATATTACAGACCTCGAACAATTACAAACTTATTTAGGTGACAATTGTAGCGATATTTTAACAGTTTTTGAGCTTCAAAAAGATAAAGTATTTAGATTTAGTATAAATTCTAATCTTAGTCAAGTTAAATTTGACTCAAATTTGACAAAAACATTAGGATTGACTAAACCAGTATGTACACAAAATGAACTTGTTTGTGAAGGAACAAACAAACCGAAAATCCTTAAACATCATCAGCAAATGTTCATTTACAGTAATATCGTGGAACCAGTTATTGTTGGCGATTCTAGTGTACCTTTAATGAAATCTATATGGATTGAAAAACATGATCAAGATGAAGTTGTACAAATCAATGTAGAAAATCCCATGTATCTACCTGTTTCAACATCTTGTATAAACAATATAGAAATAAATATAAGAGATGATTCTGGTCAATTAATCGAATTTCCAAAAGGTTCAAAAACTCATTTGACATTACATTTTCGTAAAATAAATGGCTAATTCTGATATTATTAGTATGTATAGTGGTAGCCAATCTGGTGGTGAATTACCATATTTTATTGGTAAACAGTACGGATCAGGATGGTTGAGAACAATTGGTAGATTTGCCCTGCCTATTCTTAAACGTATTGGTAGTTTTGGTATGAAAACTGCAAAAGATGTTATTATGAATGAACAGAAAATATTACCATCTCTAAAAACAAATGCTTTAGCAGAATTAGGGAAAGTTTTACCCGGGGTTGCAGGTATGTTTCAAAAAGAAAAACCTCCAGCTCCAGCTCCAGCTCATGCTCCAAAACGTAAAAGACATGGAATATCACGTATAAACAAACGAATGAAAGGACATGGAACTATATTTGCAAAATGATTTGCGGTAAATCCGAACTATGTATATTTGATAGACCGTCGCCCCAGGCTGTAATAGAATTTGGGGCATTTGAGGAAGTTTTTCCTATGAATTCAATTACCGATAGTAGAAATGATATCGAGTTTTATATTAATGGTTCGCAAACTGAATATTTAGATTTGAACGATACTTTATTGACTGTTCAGATTAAGGTTGTAGATAAAGATAGAAAAGTTTTGGATGCCAATGCAGATGTAATACCGAACAATTTCCTGTTTCATGCATTATCTCTTACTAGTGCAACTACTACATCAATATGTCAATTAGTTGATGCAAAATTATTGGTGAGAAGAGTTCGAGTAGACCCCTCAGTATTAGCAGGTCATCAATTAGGTCTTAATTCAAAACATGCAATTTATCCATTAAAAACAAAGGAAATTGTACAATTTGCTATTGCTAAAGGTGCTTCATCATTCTATAAAGAACAAATATTTGGTGACAGAAGAATGCCTAATTTTATTCTGATAACATTTCAAAGTGAAGCACAATATAATGGATCATATACTGCGTCCAGCTCAATTTTCAAAAACTTTGGTGTTACATCATTGACTTTGTCGAAAAATACTGATTATAGAGAAACATATATTCAAGATTTCGAGAATGACAATTACTGCGCGACATATATGCAGAGTATTGTTAGAAATCTGGGTTATTTAGATAAAAATTTGAATTGCGGAATAACTCTTGAAGATTTTAAAAGCAAATACCCATTTTTTACATTTGTTTTAGCCCCTGATTTTGATTTAAATCAAAGTCAATTACCTCAAAATGGAAATTTACGACTGGATATAAAGTTTGCAAAAGCTATTACTGAACCAGTACATGTTATAATATATGGAGTATTTGAAAATGAAGTTCAAATTACTGCAAATAGAACAGTATTGGTATAAATGTATACAGAAACATAAAAAGTTATCATGGAGTAAGTTGTTTTTTATACTCTGGATTTATTTAAATAGTTCTGTTCAGGTCAATAAAATCGGAAAACAGATATTGGGAAATGAATTTGTTGGAGTTTTTCCTCTTGATAAAATCCCATATTTGAGCAATAATCAAGCAATAATCGTCAATACTCAATCGTCTCATCTTGGTGGAGAACATTGGATAGCTATATACATGAAACCTGGTAATATATTCGTGTTCGATCCTATGGGTTTTTATTACCCAGCTTTGTTGATATCAAAACTACAAACAATGGGGAAACCTATTGTGTATAATAAAACTATGTTTCAAAATCCCTTGACCCAAACATGTGGTCAACATTGTTTAGCTTGGTTATTGTACAAAAAATTTGATGTTTAATAAAATTTTATGTATCCTTTCCTTTGTTGTTGTGTTATTATTAATATTATTATTATTATTATTAATAGTATTATTATTATTATTATTAATATTATTATTATTATTATTATTATTATTATTAATATTATTATTATTATTATTATTATTATTATTATTATTATTATTATTATTATTATTATTAATATTATTAATATTATTATTATTGTGAAAAATATTATTATTTTTAATTAATTTTATTATTATTCGAATAAATATTATTATTTGAAACATAAAGACTGCCTTTGCCTGAAGCATGCACAGTGCAAGTTAACAAAGGCATGACTAACAAAGGCAGTCACATGTAATTTTGAGTGATTTACATTACATACATGCATGCGTGTGATTGGTTGAGAGAGTAAAATATTCATTGTATATGTGTGTGTGTCTATATTCTCATTGGCTGGGACAGGAAAATATTCATTCTCTTTATAAACATTGACAAATCTAAAATTTGTCACAATTTCTCAAAAATTTTAAAAATCTAAATAAAATGGCTAACAATAATAATAATATTTTAAGAACATTATTAACGACGATGGGTATTTTATTTTATTTTATTTTATTTTATATTATTATTATTATTTTTAGAACCATTTGATTGGTACGAAGTCACAGAGGACGATTCCTTGTTAAATGTGGATAAGATCTTCGGTAAATCTATTATTTATTATTTTTATTAAATTAATTGATTTTGCATTTTAGAAAATGTTTTAAAAGAAAATGATCATGAAAATAGCGACGATGACGTCGTTTTTCTTGGACAAACGGATGCCCCAGTTAATGATGTTGGGCAAAACAATGTTTTCAAAGAAAAAAGTAAATTTATTTTATTTTAATTTTTATTCAATTAATTTTCATTACAGAAAATGATCATGAAAATAGCGACGATGACGTCGTTTTTCTTGGACAAACGGATGCCCCAGTTAATGATGTTGGGCAAAACAAGGTTATCAAAGAAAAAAGTAAATTTATTTTACTTTAGTAATTTATTTTTAAAAATTTTATTTTTTAGCGTTTAATTTCAATGTCGATATCGACGAAGAAGACGAAATTAATAATAATAGTATGGAAAATGACTCTTCAAATGACTCTTCAAATGACTCTTCAAATGTATCGGATAAGGAGTGTTCTGATGTGGTGGACCGAATTCCTAATGGCTCTTCAGAAAATGATTCTGACAATGAATCACAATGTAAGATATATTTATTTATTTTATATATATATATAATTTTTTTTTAAATATTAAAATTTCGTAAACACTTTTTTAAATATTTTGATGAAAATTTCTTTAATTTTTTGATGAAAATTTCTTAAATATTTTGATGAACCTTATGCCCAAATTATGAAGAAAATGAATTATGAAATTTATGAAGAAAATGATTTATGCCCAAATTATGATGATTTATGATTTATGCTCAAATTATGATGATTTATGCTCAAATTATGAAGAAAATGATTTATGCCCAAATTATGAAGAAAATGATTTATGCCCAAATTATGATGATTTATGATTTATGCTCAAATTATGAAGAAAATGATTTATGCCCAAATTATGATTTATGATGAAAATGATTTATTATGAAATAATGACGAAAATTTATGAACAAAATGAAAATGATTTATGACCAAAATTATGATGAAAATATGACCAAAATTATGATGAAAATATGACGAAAATTATGAAGAAAATACTATGTTTTTGAAATATAATCAAAGTATTTAAAAAAGTGATTACAAAATTATAGTTATAAAATAAATCCTTGTAGTTTGCAATATGCATCTACAATAGTTAAAATATTAATAATAATAATAATAAGTAGATGGATTGGGCACCGCTGGCACAGGGCACCGCTAGCACAGTACCCCCCCCCCCCCCGGTCGTCATATTTTTCAAAAATATGCTAAGTCTAAAAGTACAAATTTTTTAAAACAAAGACATATGACTCATCAAGGTCATTGAAACAAAGACCATGACTCATCCGATGACTCATAAAATTTCTCAAGGTCATTTAAACAAAGACCATGACTCATCATATGACTCATCAAGGTCATTTTCAAGGTCGTATGACTCATAATATGACTCATATGACCTTGAAAAATTTTTTCAAGGTCATTTAAACAAAGTCCATGACTCATCAAGGTCATTTTCAAGGTCGAATGAGTCATACTATGACTCATATGACCTTGAAAATTTTTTTTCAAAGTCATATGCCTCATACTATGACTCATCAAACTTTTCAAGGTCATTTAAACAAAGACCATGACTCATAATATGACTCATCAAGGTCATTTTCAAGGTCATATGACTCATAGTATGACTCATATGACCTTGAAAAATTTTTATCAAGGTCATATGACTCATACTATGACTCATCAAAAATTTTCAAGGTCATATGACTCATAGTATGACTCATATGACCTTGAAAAAATTTTCTCAAGGTCATACGACTCATCCTATGACTCATATGACCTTGAAAAAATTTTCTCAAGGTCATATGACTCATACTATGACTCATCAAAAATTTTCAAGGTCATTTTCAAGGTCATATGAGTCATCATATGACTCATCAAGGTCATTTTCAAGGTCGCGCGACTCATCCAAGGTCATTCCCAAGGTCATATGAGTCATCGCGATTAGTCATCAAGGTCATATTATTATTTTTAAAAATATTATTATTTTTATTATTATTTTTAAAAATATTATTATTTTTATTATTATTTTTAAAAATATTATTATTTTCAAAGTTCCCGCCAACCAAAATTAATAATCGATAGCTCATTTTAAAGCTCAATCCAAGACCTTTCGAATCAGCTATATATTATTATTATTATTATTATTATTATTATTATTATTATTATTATTATTATTATTATTATTATTATTATTATTATTATTATTATTATTATTATTATTATTATTATTATTATTAACCTATATACTCCGAGTCTATATACTCCTAGTCTATCCGACAAAATATTTTGTCCCCCTATGGGTAATGCTCACAAGGGTACTGGTCACGCTCAACAAATCAACAAATCAACAAAACATACATTTATTTAAACAATAAAATAATGTAAAATTAACAAAGGTAAACTAAATATTGATGTACTACTATTTGCAGCAATATTGTTTGAAATTGGTAACGTTGAATTGATTTTCAGAGATTCTATTGATCCTTTGATTGTTTGAATTTCTCTTAATAATAATTCAATCTTTTTAACAAATAATCATGCTTATTATCAATTATTTTCATATTCTTTTTATTTTCAACAATGGAGTTATTGAAAACCATAATATGATGAATCAATTCAATTTTTATATTTTGTATATATTCAAATGATAGTTCATAACTGTTTTCTAAATTCTCCAATCTTTGAGATATTCTTTTTCCTGGATGCTTTGACCATTTTGGTTTGTCGAGAATATATAAAATATCCATCAACTTGGCTGTATTCGGACAAACACATATTGATTTATTAAAAGACTCCACTGTTATTGTTGTATTGTGAGAGCACACACTCGTTATAATAATTAGCAATATGAATATAGTTTTCATGGTGTATCAAATCAAAACCTTTCTTTTACATTTATAGTCTATCAACCAATCAAAATCATCAGGTATTAGTATAAATAAAACATCATATTTTAAATTATTGTAAAAATGTCTCAATTTATGGAAAATGTTTTAAGAGAACTAGTCAACAGGAATATTATGGAAAGCCTATGTTTCCTGGTCGATCGGACCGAAAAGGTCATAGAAGGTAATCACATTGATTATGAAGATGTGATCAATTCTGATTGTCTGGAAACCAAAAAATTCTATTTTAATAGAATTTTTAACTGTCTATGCGACGATCAGATGAAGTGGACCCGAATACTAGTAGGGTTCGCTTATATGAAAATAATTATCTAAAGAAGTCTATGGGACTCGGAGCACTATTATGAGTGGTCTCAAGAAGTAATACTTTTATAATTTATATTTTATTAATATTTATTTTCTAGATAATCAAGTCAAAGTTCCAACCATGGATTGAAGCCAATGGCGGATGGGGCGTATTCAATCAACTCGCTAGAAATGCGAAGCAAATTGATGACCAGAAGAGAAAATTTAAAAACTATTTAAAACTTGCAACAGGTGTTGCTATTTTGTATATTTTATCAAGTTTTTTAAATAAAAATTAATATAGTTATTTTTGTTTTTTTTTTTTTAAATAACATTTTAAATAAATTTACAAACACTAATTAACTAAGATTTATTAATTAACACATTCGCAGTCGTCATCTCCACATTTCATTATATTTTCAACGACATGATCAATACAATCATTCGTAATATTATCTTTAGATTCATCTTTAGGTTCCTCTATAGGTTCCTCTATAGGTTCCTCTATAGGTTCATAGATTTCCTCATCAATTTCTTGAGTATCGGTTTCTTGAGTTTCTTCCTCATCATCAAATCCTGTATCTTGACTCTCAACTAACCAGCCGATATTTAAGGCATTTGTAATAGATAATATGTCCTCAATTTTCACACCAGATATTTCTGCTAACTTTTCCAACAAAAAGTTGATTAAAAATTCTAAATAATAAATAATTCGGTAATTAATTAATCATGTTAACCTTTTTCTGCAGTCATTTTCATCACTTTAAAACTATATTATAATTTTGTTTATAGATTTTCTTTGTTAAATTTGCATGTCATTTGCATTTATGTTGCAATTAATAAAGAGAAAAACAAATCTGACTAATACATTTATTAAATATAACATTAAAATATTTGTGAAAGTCTAGCAGACATAATTTTCCAAATAGGAGAATATACATCATTATTATCAACTTTATATCCCTGGATTGCAATTGTTATATACCAATTTTCATTTTCTTTGAAACTGATTTCATCAAAAGCATCATAAAATCTTGCATATCTATTGTTGAACCACGCATGTTGATTACACGATAGATTCGAATCTATCCGTTTAAAAACATCATCAATAGTTTTGACATCAATCATTGAAAGCGTGCCGGATAAGAAATCAAATTTAGTCGGAATTAGCTTGACTGGTGCAACCAATTTCATATTGATTTCTTCTTTCAAAAAATACATTCTGTAGTTGTGGAACATTTGAACTGGTTGTACCATTTCTTTAGGTTTTTCGGTGCTTGAAATTTTCTTGGTCATCGTGAATAATGATTAAATTTAAATGTTACAGGGTTTTTATACCTTTGACTCATGTCTATCAACCAATCAGATGATAGCATGTCTTTGTTTAAAATTGCAGGTCATTTGCATTAATACTGCATTTATGTTCTATTAATGTTTTATTATTATTACTATTACTATTATTTCTATTACTATTATTATTATTATTACTATTATTACTATTTCTATTATTATTATTATTATTACTATTTCTATTATTATTATTATTATTATTATTATTATTATTATTATTATTATTATTACTATTTCTATTACTATTTCTATTTTAAATATAAAGAAAAAAAAACACAATTCAAACATTAAAAACATTTATTCGTAACCTAAATCAACAATCCGGGAGTAGTGAAACCTTCTCAGAGTTTTCACTAACTCCCATTCGACATATCGCCGGTATCGATCGGCACAGCATGAGCATCCGATGATGCACTGGTACTCTGGCTCCATTTGTTTGATGCTTCGGTTTATCTTTATATCCCACAGGAACTGGTGAAATACCTCCATTATTCTAATTTGCGTAGTTATTTTCAAGAATCCTAGAGATGCAACAGTGATTGATTTTCTTGCACGTCAAGCATACCCAAATAATCGTAATTTTCTTATCAGTGCATTTCAAGATGCTACAAAAATACCTCATGGATATATATTTCTTGATTTCACACAACAATGTCCCGATGATTTACGAGTAAAAACAGATATTTTCAACCCAAAAGGTGCCATGGTTTATAAACAAAGTTGAAAACCTCTACGAATAATAATGTTTCTAAAAGCAAGGGTGAAAAATATTAAGAAATTAAGAAAAGGTATTAGAAAGACTATTAAAGTTCCAAAAGTTCCGCCAACAACTAGTTATACACCATCTAAAAAACTTGTAACTGAAAATTTCTCTGCAATGAATCTTATTTCGAAAAATCCTAAACCTAAACGTAAAACCCGTAAAACTAGTAAAAAAGTAGTTAAAAATCATCGCAGTTTTCCCTTTTTTAATGCATTGTTAAAGGCCCCGAGTATGAAAAGAATGAATATATTGCAATCATTCCCAAATTTTGTTGTCGATGATTTACTCAATATTATACTTAAAGTAGTCAAAGGCAAAATTAAAATCAGTAAATCAAAAAAGCATTTATTGAGCAAACATAGGAAACCATTGTTATCTTTAGTAAATAATAAAAATCGTAAGCAAATGAGAAAAATTACATATAAACAACAAGGTGGATTTATCGGTGCATTAATACCTCTGGCATTATCCTTATTAGGTGGAGTTGTAGGAAATCAATCATAAACAATGGGTGCTAATCCTTCATTGCCCGACATTAAATTTAATTTTAAATCTTCTTGTTGTAATGGAGAAGATTTGGACGAACCCAGAAGACGAAGCCGGTTTCGGTGGAGTGGCAAAATTAAACAAAAGAGTTCCGAATTCGAAAAAAGAAACCCAGAAGTGGTTATCAGATCAGCTTGCGTACAGTTTGAACAAACCAATGCGGAAAAGATTTCCAACAAGAGCGTATAAAACATTTGGTATTGACGATTTATGGCAAATGGATTTGATGGAGATGATACCTTATTCGAAAATTAACAATGGGAATAAATATATTTTAACATGTATTAATGTATACAGCAGGTTTGCACGAGCAGTACCAGTCAAGGCAAAATCTGCAGAAGAAATGTCCAAGGCAATTAATATTTTATTTAAAGATGGACATCCTAATAACTTGCAAACAGATTTAGGTATTATTATTATTATTATTATTATTATTATTATTATTATTATTATTATTATTATTATTATTATTATTATTATTTTTAGGTAAAGAATTCTACAATAGTAAAGTTAAGCAAATCCTCGATAAACTGAAAATAAATCACTACTCGGTACATTCTCAATACAAAGCTGCCCATGTTGAACGATTTAATCGAACATTGAGAGATCGATTAAAGAAATTGTTCGTGCATCAAGGTAATAAAAAATGGGTAAATGCTTTACCGAAAATAATAACAAGTTATAATCATTCATCACATCGAGGACTGAATGGATTGAGACCGGTTGATATTACATCAAAAACATCATTGACTTCTAAGAAATCTGTAAAAATTGCAAAACCTAAATATAAAGTCGGTGACCATGTTAGAATTAGTAAAATTAGTGCATCACCATTTATTAAAAATTTTGATACAAATTGGAGTGATGAAGTCTTTGTAATTTCAAAAATAAATACTAAACAGAATCCTGTAATGTATGTCATCAAAGACAATGATAATAATATTGTACAGGGGAAATTTTATGAGCAGGAATTACAAGTCATTCCTCCCCCAAAAGTATTTAGAATTCAAAAAATATTGAAAACTAAAAAGGTCGGTAAGGATAAACAATACTATGTCAAATGGCATGGTTATCAAAACCCGTCATGGATATCCGCAAAAGACCTAGTAAAGTGAATTTTTATACTATTTTGCCGAGCAATAGTTGTCCATTAATTCATCCAGACAATCAAGCAAGCAAATTCATCATCGAACTCCAAAACCCCATCTATTTGGATAATGACTGGGAAGTTGCTCTGTTGGATTTTACATTTGTATACAATTTATTCCCAATCTATAGCAAATCCGTTATTGAATATAATAAGAAAGTAGCAGTAACGGAATATATTAGTGTTCTTATTGATAAAGATAGTTATAACTTGACAAGTTCATCGAAATCAAGGAAACCTATAATTTATGATGATGGTCAATATTTATACATGAATTGCTTGAATAAGCCATTCGAAATTATATTTTCTACAGTGGCTGATGCTAAACGTCTTGGATTTACTGATTTACGTAATGTATTTAATGATACAGTCAAAATAAATCTCTCTACACTTCCAAAATCTAATAATTTAGTGGAATTCAAATTTAAGCTGTCATACATTGAAATAACAGAGCATACATATACTTTTAAAGATAATTTATATATTACAGACCTCGAACAATTACAAACTTATTTAGGTGACAATTGTAGCGATATTTTAACAGTTTTTGAGCTTCAAAAAGATTAAGTATTTAGATTTAGTATAAATTCTAATCTTAGTCAAGTTAAATTTGACTCAAATTTGACAAAAACATTAGGATTGACTAAACCAGTATGTACACAAAATGAACTTGTTTGTGAAGGAACAAACAAACCGAAAATCCTTAAACATCATCAGCAAATGTTCATTTACAGTAATATCGTGGAACCAGTTATTGTTGGCGATTCTAGTGTACCTTTAATGAAATCTATATGGATTGAAAAACATGATCAAGATGAAGTTGTACAAATCAATGTAGAAAATCCCATGTATCTACCTGTTTCAACATCTTGTATAAACAATATAGAAATAAATATAAGAGATGATTCTGGTCAATTAATCGAATTTCCAAAAGGTTCAAAAACTCATTTGACATTACATTTTCGTAAAATAAATGGCTAATTCTGATATTATTAGTATGTATAGTGGTAGCCAATCTGGTGGTGAATTACCATATTTTATTGGTAAACAGTACGGATCAGGATGGTTGAGAACAATTGGTAGATTTGCCCTGCCTATTCTTAAACGTATTGGTAGTTTTGGTATGAAAACTGCAAAAGATGTTATTATGAATGAACAGAAAATATTACCATCTCTAAAAACAAATGCTTTAGCAGAATTAGGGAAAGTTTTACCCGGGGTTGCAGGTATGTTTCAAAAAGAAAAACCTCCAGCTCCAGCTCCAGCTCATGCTCCAAAACGTAAAAGACATGGAATATCACGTATAAACAAACGAATGAAAGGACATGGAACTATATTTGCAAAATGATTTGCGGTAAATCCGAACTATGTATATTTGATAGACCGTCGCCCCAGGCTGTAATAGAATTTGGGGCATTTGAGGAAGTTTTTCCTATGAATTCAATTACCGATAGTAGAAATGATATCGAGTTTTATATTAATGGTTCGCAAACCGAATATTTAGATTTGAATGATACTTTATTGACTTTTCAGATTAAGGTTGTAGATAAAGATAGAAAAGTTTTGGATGCCAATGCAGATGTAATACCGAACAATTTCCTGTTTCATACACTTTTTAAAGATGCAGTGTTGGGATTTAATAATATTAAGATTGAGGGCGGAAATAATACATTCATTCACAAGGCATTAATAGAAACTATTTTAAATTACAATTCCGATACTAAAAATACATGTCTTACTCCTATGGGTTATGCAGCAGCAGATGATGAAAGAAAAAAGTGGGTAAAAGGCTCAAAGGTTTTCACCATGTGCTCATCATTACAACTTGATTTTATGGATCAACCGAAATATTTACTACCGGGAGTTAATGTACATATTAGACTGAAAAGGTCTGATTCTGCATTATCTCTTACTAGTGCAACTACTACACCAATATGTCAATTAGTTGATGCAAAATTATTGGTGAGAAGAGTTCGAGTAGACCCCTCTGTATTAGCAGGTCATCAATTGGGTCTTAATTCAAAACATGCAATTTATCCATTAAAAACAAAGGAAATTGTACAATTTGCTATTGCTAAAGGTGCTTCATCATTCTATAAAGAACAAATATTTGGTGACAGAAGAATGCCTAATTTTATTCTGATAACATTTCAAAGTGAAGCACAATATAATGGATCATATACTGCGTCCAGCTCAATTTTCAAAAACTTTGGTGTTACATCATTGACTTTGTCGAAAAATACAGATTATAGAGAAACATATATTCAAGATTTCGAGAATGACAATTACTGCGCGACATATATGCAGAGTATTGTTAGAAATCTGGGTTATTTAGATAAAAATTTGAATTGCGGAATAACTCTTGAAGATTTTAAAAGCAAATACCCATTTTTTACATTTGTTTTAGCCCCTGATTTTGATTTAAATCAAAGTCAATTACCTCAAAATGGAAATTTACGACTGGATATAAAGTTTGCAAAAGCTATTACTGAACCAGTACATGTTATAATATATGGAGTATTTGAAAATGAAGTTCAAATTACTGCAAATAGAACTGTGTTGGTATAAATGTTTACAGAAACATAAAAAGTTATCATGGAGTAAGTTGTTTTTTATACTCTGGATTTATTTAAATAGTTCTGTTCAGGTCAATAAAATCGGAAAACAGATATTGGGAAATGAATTTGTTGGAGTTTTTCCTCTTGATAAAATCCCATATTTGAGCAATAATCAAGCAATAATCGTCAATACTCAATCGTCTCATCTTGGTGGAGAACATTGGATAGCTATATACATGAAACCTGGTAATATATTCGTGTTCGATCCTATGGGTTTTTATTACCCAGCTTTGTTGATATCAAAACTACAAACAATGGGGAAACCTATTGTGTATAATAAAACTATGTTTCAAAATCCCTTGACCCAAACATGTGGTCAACATTGTTTAGCTTGGTTATTGTACAAAAAATTTGATGTTTAATAAAATTTTATGTATCCTTTCCTTTGTTGTTGTGTTATTATTATTATTAATAGTATTATTATTATTATTAATATTATTATTATTATTATTATTATTATTATTATTATTATTATTAATATTATTAATATTATTATTATTGTGAAAAATATTATTATTTTTAATTAATTTTATTATTATTCGAATAAATATTATTATTTGAAACATAAAGACTGCCTTTGCCTGAAGCATGCACAGTGCAAGTTAACAAAGGCATGACTAACAAAGGCAGTCACATGTAATTTTGAGTGATTTACATTACATACATGCATGCGTGTGATTGGTTGAGAGAGTAAAATATTCATTGTATATATGTGTGTGTCTATATTCTCATTGGCTGGGACAGGAAAATATTCATTCTCTTTATAAACATTGACAAATCTAAAATTTGTCACAATTTCTCAAAAATTTTCAAATTTTCAAATTTTCAAATTCTAATTAAAATGGAAAAGAACAATAATACTCGAGTCTTGAGAGCTCTCTTGACTAATGGTAAATTATTATTATTTTTATTCTATTTTTTATTCTATTTTATTTAGATCCTTTCGACTGGTTCGCAGTTACCGAAGACGAATCAATATTGAACGTGGATCGAATTTTCGGTAAATTTAATATTTTAATTTTTATTAAATTAATTAATTTTCATTACAGAAAATGATAATAGCGACGATGACGTCGTTTTTCTTGGGCAAACGGATGCTCCTAATAAGATCTTCGGTAAATTTATAATTTTAATTTTTATTAAATTGATTTTGCATTTTAGAAAATGTTTTAAAAGAAAATGATAATAGCGACGATGATGTCGTTTTTCTTGGGCAAACAGATGCCCCTGTTAATGATGCCCCAGTTAATGATGCCCCAGTTAATGATGTTGGGCAAAACAAGATTATCAAAGAAAAAAGTAAATTTATTTTACTTTAGTAATTTATTTTTTAAAAATTTTATTTTTTAGCGTTTAAATTCAATGTCGATATCGATGAAGAAGAAATTATGGAAAATGTTACAATTGATGATAATGCCCTCAGTTCGGTTGCTGAAGACTCAGATTCCATCGATGAAGATTTTATGGAAAATGTACCAATTGGTGATAATTTCCTCACTTCGGTTGCTGAAGACTCAGATTCCGATATGGAATCAGAATGTAAGATTTATTTATTTTTTATATATATATATATTTTTAAATATTAAAATTTTGTAATCACTTTTTTTAAATATTTGGATGAAAATTTATTTAATTTTTTGATGAAAATTTCTTAAATATTTTGATGAAGCTTATGCCCAAATTATGAAGAAAAAATGAATTATGAATTTATGCCCAAATTATGATGATTTATGCTCAAATTATGAAGAAAATGATTTATGCCCAAATTATGAAGAAAAAATGAATTATGAATTTATGCCCAAATTATGATGATTTATGCTCAAATTATGAAGAAAATGATTTATGCCCAAATTATGATGATTTATGATTTATGATTTATGCCCAAATTATGATGAATTATGATTTATGACCAAAATTATGATGAAAATGATTTACGAAGAAAATTATGATGAAAATGATTTATTATGAAATAATGACGAAAATTTATGAACAAAATGAAAATGATTTATGCCCAAATTATGATGAAAATATGACCAAAATTATGATGAAAATATGACGAAAATTATGAAGAAAATTATGAAGAACATGATTATATGAAGAAAATACTATGTTTTTGAAATATAATCAAAGTATTTAAAAAGTGATTACAAAATTATAGTTTTAAAATAAATCCTTGTAGTTTGCAATGTGCATCTACAATAGTTAAAATAATAATAATAATAATAATAATAATAATAATATTAATAATAATAATAATAATAATAATAATAATAATAATAATAATAATAATAATAATAATAATAATAATAATGTAGTCTGCAGTGAGCATGCAGCTACATAGTAGTCTGCAGTGGGCATGCAGCTACTTGTCTTTTATATAAATAATAATGTAGTCTACAGTAAGCATGTAGCTACATAGTAGTCTGCAGTGGGCATGCAGCTACTTCTCTTTAATAATAATAATAATAATAATAATAATAATAATAATAATAATAATAATAATAATAATAATCTGACCCTTCTAATGTAGTCTACAGTAAGCATGTAGCTACATAGTAGTCTGCAGTGGGCATGCAGCTACTTCTCTTTAATATAATAATAATAATATTAATAATAATAATATTAATAATAATAATAATATTAATAATAATAATAATAATAATAATAATCTGACTCGTCTAATATTTTACATATAATAATCTGACCTATCTACTAAAATCTCTTTAATATTCTCTCGAATATATTAACCTATTTTCTATAGGGATTTATCATCATTTGTTATATAGTTCATTTGAATTAAATAACAAATGATGATAAATCTTTATAGATGTAACAATTATTAACAATTAGAAAAAAAAACTTTAATTTTATTATTTAACAGGTAAACTATACCCAAATTATTGTCAGTCCTCAATTGGACATAGCAAAAAATGCAATCGAACAATGAAAAAGTATTACAAGAAGACGTTTAATTCGCTCAACTTTTTTATATGTCCCAAATGCGTGACTAGCGAAAAAATAAAATATAAGGAATTTTATAATAAACATCATAATCACTTAGGGCAATTTTCGATATCAAAAAATGTTTTATTTAAAAAAATAAATAAAAATAAAAAAAAATTACAAAAAAATTTACCAAAAAATATTATTAAAAAAGATATAAAAAAAGATATTAAAAAAGATTTAAAAAATATTAAAAAAAATATTATAAAAGAAAAAACTGATTCTATTAAAAAAGATGATATTATTATTAAAAAAGATACTATAAATATTATTAAAAAAGATATTAAAAGAAAAGATTCTATTAAAAGACCTGCTGCTTTAATTAAAAATTACATTCCGAATAAATTATCGCGACCTGAAGTGATAGTCATCAGCAAAGATGAATGTGTAGCTTCAACATCATTTACACAACACGCACCCATTACACAACAAGAAGTGATAGTCATCAATGATGAATGTGTAGCTTCAACGTCTTTCAACATATTTCAAATAGGCGGCTCTTTGTTTGAACCTATGGTAGAATCCGATTTGAATGGATCCCGAAAAACATTAAAATTTAACATCAGAAATCAAAACCTAGTAAAAATAGCCCTAACATCAAAAATTGAAGAAAGATTAATAGAGGAAATAGAAAAGATGGGCAAGGTAAAAATACAATTCACAATTTTAATTAAATTTGAAAAAGATGGGGAGATCCGGGATAATTATTTTTCAAACAATGCTCAAGTTTTTACATCAAACTTTATAAACGAGGGGGTGAGCAAATTAAATGAAAAGATTGAGCAATTCACCTATTTAGGAAGCGGGTGGCGAGTATTGAATATTTTAGAGATAGATTTTATTTTAACGAAATACGCACCCGTTAGTAGATTATCCGGACATAGCTATATAAAAACCCCAATCAGCATTAAAATTAAAACACGCTATAATTAATGTTAAAAACAACGACCATAAGTGCTTCTTGTATAGCATTCTTGCACTTTTAAAAAGAGAAGAAATAGGTCGTAATCACCAAAGAGCCGCCAAATATATAGAATTTTTACCTCTATTAAATTATGACGAAGACACCGATTGCCCGATGAGGCTATGCAACATTCCCAAATTTGAAAGAAAAAATAGAGATTTAAACTTGAGCATAAACGTTCTTTCGTATAATCCAGCCAGTTCTGATTTAGATATTTCTGAGGATTATGTAGCTCACCACCCTCATCTTAATATAGTACATCGCTCCAAGGTTATAGACGGTAGACCAATTTATTTATTACTTTTGAGTAATAAAGATAAGTATCACTATACGGCCGTTACTGACTTGGACAAATTAATGAATTGTCATGAAATGAAAATGTAAACGTTCAAATAAGGTGTAACTGGTGCCCACATTGTTTAAATGGGTTTAGGTATAAGAATGCTTTCGATCAGCATGTTGCTCTATGCTGTAAAAATCAGACTGGCACAACTTTGTATACACTTCCTAAAAATAAAGATTTATTATTCTCAGATTACGCAAAAACCGTTACACCTCCCTTCGTAATTTATGCCGATTTTGAATCGGTTTTACCAGAACATGAAACATATCATCAAATTCATTTACCCATATCAGCAGGTCTTTTATTAATTAATAATTATACACACACTAAATTTTATTATTATTTTTTTGGACCGAATTGTATTTTGGATTTTTTGAGGAAAGTGGAGGAAATTGCTGTCACAATTGTCCTGCCATATTATGAACTTGAAGGTCATAAAGGCATGTCTACTTGTCTTTTGCTCAGGAGCGTGCCTTTCGATCTACCACTATTTGTTATTTGTGTAAAAAATCTATTATTAATCCTGTGAGAGATCATTGTCATTTTACAGGTAGATATGTCGGAGCGGCATGTAGGAAATGCAATGTCTCTCACAGGATTAATAAGTTGTTACCTGTTGTCTTTCATAATTTACGAGGCTATGACCTCCACCATATTTTAAAACATGGTCTCAGTGATTTTCCCCTTTGGGAACTTAATATTATACCTACCTCTACAGAAAAATTTATATCTTTAATTGCATATATTAACAAATTGCCTGTTCGTTTTATTGACAGCATGCAATTTGTTAATTGTTCTTTAGCAAAAGCTGTGAAAACTTTGACTACTTTTCCTTTGACTTCGTCTGTCTTTCAAGGGTCGATGATTCACTCTAAAGGTATCTTTCCATATAATTTCGCTACTTCTTTAGATGTTCTTGAATCGACTTTAGAATTACCTCCTATTTGGTCTGATGTTACGGAAGATCAGTACGCTGAGGCTCAACTAATGTGGAGTCAGCATAACTGTAATAGCTTGTTAGATTATATGTTAATCTACCTAAAATTGGACGTATACCTCCTCGCAGACTATTTTCAGCAATTCCGCGGTAAGGCAATTGCTTACAATGGTCTGGATCCTCTTAATTTCTACGGGATTCCCGGTATGTCATGGGCCTCAGCGCTTATGACATTAACGGAACCAATAGAACTTTTGCAGGACATGGAAATGTATAATTTCTATGAGGGAGGTATCCGGGGTGGGTTAACATTTGTTAACAAACATTACACGGCTACTTCAGATGATACAGAATTATTGTACATTGATATAAATAATCTGTATGGTTGGGCTCTTAGCCAAATCTTCCGTATGGTGATTTTTCTTGGGTGCATGAAAATTTGAATGATGTCTTACTTGAATGTATGAACACGGATATTGATAACCTTCCATATGGGTATACTATGGAGGTCGATATCGATATTCCGGAATGTGTGCATGACTTTTTGAATGATTTTCCGCTTGCGCCGGAAAAGTTGTGCCCGCCTAATTCAAAGGTTGAGAAGCTTATGCTTACGCATTGGCCAAAGAGGAACTATGTTCTTCATTGGAGGCTTCTCAAATTGTATATAGAATTAGGTGCGGTTGTTGTAAATATTATTAGATGTATAAAGTTTAAACAAGGACCTATCTTTAAATCCTATATAGACACCAACACCACTTTGCGATCTCAGTCTACTAGCGAGATATATAGGGACTTGTTCAAATTGTATAACAACAGCTTGTACGGTAAATCCGTAGAAAATCTGAAAAAAAGAATGAATTTGAGGTTGTGTAATTCATCCGAAAAGATGATAGTATACTCCTCAAAGCCGACTTTCAGAAAGTCTATAAGAATCGATGACGATCTGATTGCGGCACATTTGGAAAAAGATATGATTTGTTTAGACAGACCTAGCTACATCGGTCAAACAGTACTAGATTTGTCTAAACTACGGATGTACCAGCTCCAATATATTGATTTGGAGAAGTACAGGCGCCAATATAAATGTATCATAAATATTATTGCCGGTGATACCGACAGTTTCTTTTTGGAAATTAAAAATTAAAAATTAACAACATTATTACCTCAGATGATCTCAGATAATTTATTGGATACGTCAAATTACGATCCAACACACCCCTTGTATAGTAGGAACCTTGACTCGGTCATCGGGAAGTTTAAAGATGAGAGCAAGGGATTAGGGTATTCTGAATGGGTTTTCTTACGCCCTAAATGTTATAGTCTTTTAGGTAGTAAGGAAACGGTAAAAGCGAAGGGGGTTAAATTATCTGGGACATCAATAACACACGAAACATATCTAAACTGCTTTAATTCAAATCAGGTGATTTCTGTACCGCAGACTAGAATAGGTACTAGAAATCACCAACTTTTTACTTTTAAAAATTCGAAAATTGCCCTAAGTAATAATGATGATAAGCGCGCGTGGCTAGGGAAAAACTTAAGTTACGCATTTGGGCACTATTTAGGAGTTGACGAATTAAACGAATATGATGAGGAATTCGGTCCAGCTCCAAGTCCCAGTTTCGACGATAGTGAATGGGAAGAAGATCAATTGGGCATTTGAGAATTGTACAGAAACTTCTATATATTGAAAAAACTTGTATATATTGAAAAAAAAAATTGTATATTTTGAAAAAACTTGTATATATTGAAAAAAAAACTTGTATATTTTGATTTATAAAATTGTATAAAAAAATTGTATAAAAACTTTTATATACTTATTGAATAAAAATTTTTAACCAGAATTTTTAATTTTTTAAAGTATTTGTTGTTTTGTTATAATTTTTTTTATATTTAATGGTGATTTTTATATAGTCTGCAGTGGGCATGCAGCTATATTTTTATATATATATATATATAGTCTGCAGTGGGAATGCAGCTATATTTTTATATATATAGTTTGCAGTGAGCATGCAGCTATATCAATGAAATAATAATAATAATAATAATAATAATAATAATAATAATAATATTAATAATAATAATAATAATAATAATAATATTAATAATAATAATAATAATAATAATAATAATATTAATAATAATAATAATAATAATAATAATAATAATAATAATAATATTAATAATAATAATAATAATAATAAAACATTAAACAGGTTGCAAAGGGTACTAGTCATGCTTAGTTATACATTGATGGTTACATTTTGAAAGCTCTATTTTGATTGGTTATCACAATTTTTATAAATGTAAAAAAAAAACAAAAGTAATTTAGTTATTAATAATGATTTATACAAATAAAACCGATGAATGTGTAACACATTTGGTAACTTTATTATTTTGTCAATATTTTTTTATATGTCATTTATAGCAAGGAAGTCCTACTAGAAATAAGGAAAAATTAACCTATTCTGAAATTTCATTGACATTTTTTAACAATACACTTGAAGATTTTATAAATAATCATGATACTTACAGTGATAAGCAACTCATAAATATTTTAAAAATTTTCAAACATTCCTCTATTGAATATTTGTTTGATTTATTTAATTATGAGAAATCCATTTTAAAGTTATCTTGTTATTTAATGTACTTAGAAAAAATAGCAGTAAACAACGATTCACTGAATGAATACTTTTGGAGTTGTATGTTTTTAAGGTTGAAACCTGGATATAGTAGATTGATTAATGAATGGATAGCGAAAGCCGATTTGATTGAAAATAAGCTAACGAAAAAATTGAAAGATGTTAAGAAAAGATATTTAACTTGTTCAATTTGTAAAGAAAATCGAGTTTCAATTTTGTATTTACCGTGTGGTCACGTAATTGTTTGTTCTAAGTGTCACGAGAAGAATGTTCGCAAGTGTCAAGCCTGTTCAACACTGATTAATGAATATCATACTATATATATTTAGTTTACCTTTGTTAATTTTACATTATTTTATTGTTTAAATAAATGTATGTTTTGTTGATTTGTTGAGCGTGACCAGTACCCTTGTGAGCATTACCCATAGGGGGACAAAATATTTTGTCGGATAGACTAGGAGTATATAGACTCGGAGTATATAGATTAATAATAATAATAATAATAATAATAATATATAGCTGATTCGAAAGGTCTTGGATTGAGCTTTAAAATGAGCTATCGATTATTAATTTTGGTTGGCGGGAACTTTGAAAATAATAATATTTTTAAAAATAATAATAAAAATAATAATATTTTTAAAAATAATAATATGACCTTGATGACTAATCGAGATGACTCATATGACCTTGGGAATGACCTTGGATGAGTCATGCGACCTTGAAAATGACCTTGATGAGTCATAGGATGACTCAGATGACCTTGGAAATGACCTTGAAAATTTTTGATGAGTCATAGTATGAGTCATATGACCTTGAGAAAAATTTTTCAAGGTCATATGAGTCATACTATGAGTCATATGACCTTGAAAATGACCTTGATGAGTCATATTATGAGTCATGGTCTTTGTTTAAATGACCTTGAAAAGTTTGATGAGTCATAGTATGAGGCATATGACTTTGAAAAAAATTTTTCAAGGTCATATGAGTCATAGTATGACTCATTCGACCTTGAAAATGACCTTGATGAGTCATGGTCTTTGTTTAAATGACCTTGAAAAAAATTTTCAAGGTCATGTGAGTCATATTATGAGTCATACGACCTTGAAAATGACCTTGATGAGTCATATGGTGAGTCATGGTCTTTGTTTAAATGACCTTGAGAAATTATATGAGTCATACTATGAGTCATGGTCTTTGTTTCAATGACCTTGATGAGTCATATGTCTTTGTTTTTAAAAATGTACTTTTAGACTTAGCATATTTTTGAAAAATATGACGACCGGGGGGGGGGTACTGTGCTAGCGGTGCCCTGTGCCAGCGGTGCCCAATCCATCTACTCAGGTAAG
>CAUHTR010002142.1:0-30886 GCA_959609185.1 Schmidtea polychroa
GCAAGCACTTGACTCTTGACAAACAAAATATTGCCACATGTACTTACTATTACTGCAAGATGCGTTTGTGCCGTGTAGACTTTTTCGCAACATTTTCGAATGATATATATTATAAGGTTTGAAAAAATTTGAAGATTTTCGACCCTTTGAAGGCCGAGGACCCACAATACACCTTCCACGGTATAACCATCATATTTACCTCTCAAATACCTTTCGAATGATTTCCTTAGGTGAAGGTTTGACCTTATTTGAACTTTGGAAATTTAAATATGACCTTGATGGGCCATGGTCTTTGTTCTAATGACCTTGATGAGTCATAATGTCTTTGTTTAAATGACCTTGAAAAAGTGTTCATTTTTGGGGGGGTGTGCCAGTGGTGACACATCCTACTACTTAAATACTTAAAGTTATAAGTTAAATACTTTAATTAATCTAATAAAATGAAAGAAAAATTTCATAGAATAAAATGAAATAAAATAAATAATTATTATTAACCTTGCATAATATCGCAAATTTTTGGTAAATGCAAATAATTAATAACCATAGGATGAAGTTTTGAAGTTTCTGAATGATTTAAACAATCTGCGAATCACATTTTAAACATTTAAAGTTTATTCAACTTACTGTTAAATTTTATAATCATTTAAATTTTAAGTAAATTTCTAAGTTAGATGTTAACCTAATTAATTAATGTTCTTTTTTCGTTTGTAGCCAATGGTTAACATTATCAACAATGCGACTTCTCTTTTGCTTGAACGTATGAGAAACCTGATTTTTTTTGTTCTTTTTTAAGATTTTTGTTTAACGATCATTGGGAGGGACAAGACATTCCTAAGTACCGTCATACACCCATTCTTATTTCATCAATTACCGTCATTCTTTGTCTACTCAAGAACCCATCAACCACGACACCTCTCCGGCCATGCTTCTCATGCCCTGACAAAAATTCTATCATTAAGACGTTGCAAACCCAAATCGGACTACTGAAGAAGTCAGATCACCTCGTGGGGACATACTTTTCCCCATCGACTTTGTGACATTATGTGTAAAAATCTTGATGTTGTTATTGAATGAGCAGATCAGCTGTCATCAAATCCTTTTGTTGGATTCTCTAATATTGTTAATTCATGTGGATATACCCCGGTATACTGTGGTAATTGTTGTTATACTAGTATTTCTTTAAATAAATGTTGGATCACGTAGTAATGATAGTTCTGTTATCTTTTTCTGAAGTTTTATTTTGTTGTATTGTTAAAATGGATGAAATTGTGGTGATGAATGAGAAATTGATAATGAAGTCACATAATCTTGATCGATGCCTCGAATAATGGAAAAGACATAAGCCCTTCTATCGGCAGTTGGGAAATGGGGAAGTCGAGGTAGGGTGAAGGAGTAGTCCAAAGGCAGGGGCTCACCTGCTTCATCTTATCTCGCCATCATGGCACAGTACCAACATGATTGTGGTTGAATGTGGTTGAATGTTTATTAGTCAATGCTGTTACCAGCGTAACCCAAAATACAACATTGTTTTTCCGCTTGGTACCCGTTGAGTAATCAACGTTGGTACTGTACCAAGGGATTGAGTACTCGCAAAAAGTGAGCGTATCGAGGCACTATAATTATCGAGTACTCCATGGGTTCACGGACTACCGTTAGAAGGTTTGTGTCCGATTTCCTCAGGTCCCTTATCGAAATTGTTTTCCCAACCTTACGCACAAACTCTCATTCCTCAGGCAATCATATAATAAAATATATCGCGTATTATTTTAATATTACAAAAATATACAAAACACACTACAAAAAATATACAAAACAAAATTCACAAAAGTTCAAATCGGCTTGTTAGTAGAGCTGGTTAGCCCCGTCGTGGACGCTTGTAATGTTGCCGAATTGACTTGTCGTTCGTATTCGGCCAATCTGGCCTTCTTTAATTTCTCTCTGATGTTCCGCCCTAACCGCTTTCGTTTAGGCTTACTTTCAGCGGCTGGGGGATATCGTTGCGAGCTCAACGGTCAGTGGCCGTATTTGCCTTGCCACGGCCTCCTGTACAAACTGCTCGTTTCGCTCGGTTTCGAGCGCGCGCACCTGCAATTTTAGGGCGCGAATCTCCATTTGATCTTGGGCGGCTTGTGTCTGCAGCTGGAGAATCTGGGCTGTCTTCCTTTTCATTGCCTCGGGACTAAACCAGGTCTCCTCGAACTCCTGACATTTCCCTTTCAGTTTATCCACTCGGACTCGGAGTTCGTCGGCTTGTTGTTGGACCTGCTCCCGATCTTTGCGCAGATTTTCCATTAATTTATACACTAAAAGGGAATTTCATTAGTTTCAATTATACCCAAAAAGAAAATTAAAACAAATAAGTGGTAAGATTAATTAATTAATATTAGCGCTTTACTGCTAGGACATCTTTATAACCCCTCCATCTACCAATTGATTCATAGAACAAGAAAAATACTTTATTTAAGAACAAACACCCGACGACTTCTAATATTTAGTTAATATACAAATGAAAAATGAAATTGACTAAATTCAGTTAATTGTCATCCCACAATCACGTTTGGCGCTTGCGGGGCCTCCCTCTCTTTCGTGGGGGTGTCTCGGCTTCTTTGAGTTCCTCCAGGGACACTCCCTCTCTCTTGGCCCGGATTTGTAATTCGATTTTCTTAAGCCGGACCTGAGCGGCTTCTACATCACTGGCCGCTTGACTTCGGGCCTCTTGTAACGTGTTGTTCTCCGGTTCCGTTTTCACCCACGCCGGGGCATCAGGTTCCGGGCCACTTCGGATAACTGGGCCGAAGTTATCAAGATCTAATCCACGATTCCAGTCGTGGATGCGGTACCAAATGTACCGCGTACGGAGCCGGGTGATCATTTGCCGGTTGGTTTCCTCGTTACTGAAATCATCTGATTGGGACATGCTTGTAGTATAAATGTTAAGACCCGTGCATAACCAATATGACTTATAAATTGACGTTACGATAAAATATACAAATATTTTCTTGTCTAAGACAAATAGTACTCTAACTACCAAATTTATTATAAGTAATATAAATACTAACATAAAATTTCGATTTAATTTATTGGTGTACCTTTTTAATTAATTAAATTAAGGAAAAAATTTTATCAAGGTTAATTATTAATGTTAGAAAGTCTATACCCTGACCGAAAATTTCCTAAAGGTAATTTTAGTTTTAAATTACTATTTTAATTATTTATCACTTATTTACCACTAGTTGGTAATTTAAACTTTTAAATATTAAATTTTTAGGTAATTTTCAAGAATTATAAATAAAATCCACTAACTGTGGGTACATCAGGCGATGGGTACTAGTGACGAGCTCAGTCTCTTGCTCACTTACTCTTCCCCTGGTTGTACTCGTTATAAGTGGTGAATTCATCTTTTAAATATTCAAGGTAATTTATTTATTTGCCTTAAATTTTCGATTCTAGGAATTTTGGGCAATAATTTTTCTGGTTGGAGATTGGTGAACATGGCTTTGGGGAATCGTCATACGACTCATGTCGGGAATCATATTTTGGGGTTCACAGTGGTATGGTATTTATAATTTACAAAAAAAATTTTTTATTTTCTAACACTAGAAATTAATTTACTGGGAAATGTGATTTTATGTTCTTAATGCATTTACAATTTAAAAGGGGTATTTACATACTTCGACAATGTGTTCCCACCCATATCCTCAACTAACCTAGATGGTACCAACATTTTCCAAAAGGGGGGGGGTGTTGCTAAAAATAGCTTTCGAGAATTTTGATCCTTCCTATTGGATCAAAGGGTTAATTCTAAATTTGATTTCTTGGGGAAATCCCTATATCGATATTGGGTTGAGATATCGATTTTTGTAATTAACAGTCACTGATAATAATAGTAATATATAATAAGTATGGCGTTTATATAATTAACCGATGGATATATAATATATAGATTAATAATATGTTCAATAATAATTAGGTCATACATGACTAATAATAATATTAATGATATTA
The DNA here is from genome assembly GCA_959609185.1 of Schmidtea polychroa. NCBI lineage: Eukaryota > Metazoa > Platyhelminthes > Tricladida > Dugesiidae > Schmidtea > Schmidtea polychroa. The sequence goes on from CAUHTR010002142.1 coordinate 4,006, forward strand.
ATAATAATAACGAGGATTCCCACATCAAACAAGAATAATAGTAACAACAGGAATAATAATAATAATAATAATGGTAACAATAATAATAATAATAATAATAATAATAATAATAATAATAATAATAATAATAATAATAATAATAATAATAATAATAATATTAATAATAATAATAATAATAATAATAATAATAATAGCAATAATAATAATACTAATAATGTTAATAATACTAATGGTAATACCAAGGATGATGATAATGATTATGATAACTATACAGTTATTTTATAATCTTAAAAGGGTTTTATGCCTAGAGGCAAGCTTATTATAACTATATATATTTCGAAATTTTAAAGTTGATTATTGATTATAGTTTTTTCATATTCTATATTTATACCATTTTGTAAAGTAGTATATAAGTGTTTATAGTTTATATTTATGAGCCTTTCATACCTAAGTAATTATAACTTATAATTTTATATTTTATAATTTACAAATTTTTGTTTTATAATTTATAATTTTACATTTTACAATTCATAATTTTATATTTTACAATTTATACATTTATATTTTATAATGTATAATTTTATATTTTATAATTTATAATTCTATATTCTACAATTTATAATTTTATATTTTATAATTTATAATTTTATATTTTATGATTTATAATTTTATAGTCGACTTTATATACCTCTTTATAAATTCCTTTTTATGATCAACACTGTTTTCCAAATTACTTATAGATTTCTTGGTACTATTTGTGAGTTATAATTTCAGAGTTCTAGCGCATCTATAGTCTATATATAACTAGTTCTAAGTTGATTGACTTTTTTATACTAAAATTTATTTACTGCTATCCCTGATCTATAATTTATAATCAAAATTTCTCCATTAACAATTTATATTTTCAGGATCAATATAATTTGTACCTAAAATATCGTAATTATTTATAACTTATAGCTTTATAATTACCAAAAAGAATATTACAACTAAGTACTTATACATTTATAAATATTTTAAAGTGGGAATTCGTAATTTAATCTTTTAGATTTAGAATATCTTCATAATTAATTCAAAGACCTATCCAGATTAAGTTCTACTTATACGTATGCCGAATATCTTTGTCATTTCCATTTTTTTGATTACCATAAGTTTTTATTACGAAAATCTAATTCGGCATATGTCTAAGCATAACTGAAATTGCTATTACTGATCAACCAGCTACATTAATGTGATTGCAGAATTGTGTAAGTTTGGGTACGAGTTCTACTCAAATTATGACCTTAGTGTAGAGTTGTTGTCCATGATTTTTAATGTTGATTTTAATTGTATATTACGTAAAAGGTCGGGAAGAGTTTTTGCTTTCGCAGCCCCACTGGGACCACTAGGACAAACTTTAATGTTGTATAGTAAGTCAACCATTTACGGCTGACCTTTAATAAATACGAAGAGTCAGACGGAGGGTTTCCTCGACTTAACTCCATGGCAGGACCATGAAGTGGTTCGACCTCCGAAGGACCCAACCAAAAAGAACCATATAATATAAGATCAATATAAGATCAATATCTGCATGCCATCTTATAAAAGTTAAACTAAATTGGATGCAGGACTGAACAGCGACGCAGGAATACCAGTACGCCGCTGATCATTCGTACACTCAAACAAAAATTTAAAAATGACTTGACTAAAACATAATTAATTTCCTAATCAAAGTTACGTACAATAATAAGATAAAAATAAAATCGAACATTCATACTCACTATTAAGTTGGCTTGATTCTGGTACAGAAAAATTTTTTGGCATAAAAGTGATTAAATTGTGACCGAAACGTGTCAGTATATATACCTATTTTTGTGTGTGCAAGTACACGTGTATGTGTTGATGCATTAAAACAAACTCGAATTCTTTTTATTCCAGAATTTTCTATTTTGCGATTTTGATATTTTTAATGGCAATTTTTGTGCCATAATTTTTGTTTTTATTTTTAAATTTTTATTTTTTAATTATTTTTCGTTAATTTTACGTCCATGATGGATTTGGAACGGTTCCAGAACATTCCATGTTAATTTTAATTTAATTTTTATTTTAACTGATGTTTTATGAATTTCTTTTTAAGATTTTTTATTTTTAATACTAATTTATTTATTTTTTCTAAATTTTATTGTTCTAGATGGCTTTTGTGATGGTCATCGCCATTTTTATGGAATGTTCTGGGTTTTTCTGGAATTTTTTTACTGTTTTTACCGTCTTTTAAGTTATTCGAGTCTGCTTTTTGTAACTCTATGTTTATTTGGTTATTTTTGAGTTCGATTTTGCATAACTTCTTGCTTTTGGTATAATTTTATTTAATTTCTGTGTTTATGTTTCTGTTGTTTTCTCCTTTAAATAATATTGTTTATTTGGTGTAGTTTTAATATTTAACTATACTTTTTGCTTTTGCATGTTATGTACCTACACATTTTGGTCACAAAGTATGGTTTTGGGTCTAGAAATCAGTTCTAGCCCAACAGGTGTCATGATGAGAAAGTTATCGTGTGGGTCTTTGATTAGCGGTCAGCATAATATGGTGTAAGGTTATTTCTTTTTTCTGGACTACCATCCCCTGGTAACGCGTGAACTCGTGTTGACCTAGTCGACTACTCAACACACCCAATCCAGCTCAACATAAATAACAATAATAATAATAATACTCTACATAATAATTCTACAAATTTTATTAACAATCCAACTGCAAATAATAATAATAATACTAATAATAATAATAATAATAATAATAATAATAATAATAATAATAATACTCTAAATAATAACACAAACAGAAATAAAAAATCAATTTGTCAATTCTTCGTTAGCAAAGGGTGTTAGTACACTTTCGGATTCTTCTGTTTTCGAGGGTATAATTGTGAGAGCAAAGGGTATCTTTCCTTACGACTTTGCCACATTACTTGAGATTTTAAAAAATTGTCTTTGTTCCGCGGTAAATTTAAAAAATGACCTTAAAAACATAATATTTTTAAAAATAATTATATGACCTTGAATGAGTCATACGACACTGAGAATGACCCTGAATGAGTCACACGACCCTGAGAATGACCCCGAATGAGTCACGTCCTTGAGAATGACTTTGAAAAAAATTGTCTTTGTCCTCACGGGCTCATGGATTTAAAATTTGACCTTGGAAAAAAAAAGACTTTGTCCCCACGGTTCATGTACTTAAAAAATTTTTTTTGCCCGGGGGTTATAGGGCTTTGTTCCCGAGGGCTCATATCTCTCTACTTATACTTTTTCCAATTTCACCACTGATTTCTTTTCCTTTGTATTTATTAAAAAGTTTGAAGACTACGAATCAGTAAATGTATCGATATTTTTGATATTCACGAATTTTCGGCACTGCCTTTTTCATTTAAATTTGATGAATTCAACTGAATTGTTCAACTGATCTGGTTAGCTTGGGCTTCATTATATCTTCAGATGGGCTCTTTCGCTATATATATTCACCCTTTCTTATATCTATTCGGCCCAGTCCTATATTTTCTTGGTAGGACAAATATGTTTATGGGCCTACCCCTGTCATCTAACACAATTGATTAATAAGCACAAATTAAATTGACTATCATTATATTGACCCAGAAATTAGTCAATACTTCCTACTGAATTATATTTTAATTTATACGAAGATTTATACGGATTGAAATAGTAACAAAAAACTGTTTACTGACATTCGACTGATTAACGCAGTGGTTCTCAAACTTTTTTGATCGCGACCCAAATTTTTGACATTTCATGCCAAAAATTTTATTGCGACCCACATGACAAAGATTAATTTTAAAATAAATGTTTATTTAATGAGATGAATGTAGTTGCTTAAGTCATCGCGACCCACCAAAAATTCTTTCGCGACCCATAGTTTGAGAAACACTGGATTAACGTAAAATAGCTAAGGTAGTTACCGTATTTGCTTTTCCAGTAATTATTGTCCACGCGATACTAAATACTCTCTGAACGATAAATGATTTTCAATAAACAAATATTTTTCCAAACGAAAATTGATTTCCAATAAATAAATAACTATTTCTAAATGATAGATAGAAACCGGAAATGGTTAATATAGCCAAGAATTATTGATTCGAATTTTCGCACTTGATTTTACTTCGTAATATTCACGAACATATATGTCGATTAATATTGATTTATGAATTTTATCGTCCTTACTAAAATGTTGTCTCGCTATTGATATTATTTTTTTCTTAACTTAATTTTCTTAAATAGAAAAATATTAATTGTTGTAAAGTTCGATGGTATATATTTAGGTATTTATGTAATGTGTAATAGTGTCAGGAGATTTGAAGAGCCCGATAGAGTCACCAATAAAAAAGTGTGGCGGGACAATCGGGGTGTGTGTATGTAAGTTAAAAAAATATTATAGCAATTGAATAAGTAATAACAATAAAATTACAACTTTTATTTGCAAAAAAAGTAAGAACCTTGAAATTGGGGTTGGATCGAAAGTTCGTATTCTATTACTTCTATGAATGAAACTTCAAATCTATTATTTTTTCTTTGGAATTTCTGATCTGTTCGTTCCTGAAATTCGAGGGAAATTGAAAGTTAGAATTCTAATACTTCTATGAATGAAACTCCAAAACTATTATTTCGTACTTCTAATCTGTTTACTTTGATTTTTGGAAATTTTTATAGATATCCTCGAATAAACGATGATTTCGAATCTGTCGTTTTATTTTGTGGAACTTTGATATATATTCTAGTATTTCAAGTTTTTATTATCAATTTTTAATTCTTCGATTTTTTAAAAAAAAATTTTTTAATTTTTAATTTTACTAATTTTACTATTAACCATTTTTTAAATCTAATTTCCCCGACGCTACGGGAACGATTATGTTCAAAAGAAAAAAACGAAACCTAATTGAGTTATTATCGAAAATAAACATAACGTCAAAAACTATATACTATACTATATTAATATTTAATTATTATTAATATTTTATTTATATTTATATTCTATATATAGCAATATTCAATTACTAATTATAATTTACCACCTTTTTTTCTATTATTTTTCTTCCTATCTCATCTTGGACCCCAAAAATATGCTATAATATTAATTACGAAAAATATATTCGTTCACAACAAAATACCACGTGGAGCGAACAACTTTATTTCGAAAAACCATACTGATCATTGACTTAATTGATGGGTGCGGGATCCGGTTTAGGTGGTCAAAAATTCGGGAAACCTTGTGCGCTCGTCGCCAGGCGTGTTCATATTTCCTGGCGTATGGCACCTCGTTACCTAACCGGTGATATAAACTGGGACAGCCCGAGGCTCCGTAATCCGTAACTGAGATTATGGATTATTTATTTTTTGTTCCGCCTGATATTGATCAATAAAGGCCTGATTGTTCTGTGGCCTTGATGTTTTACTTTTATCTTCAAGCCTTGTAACTCCTATCGATCCTACGCTAATTGTGATTGCAACATTTCAATTAGTTGCAGACGATTTTTTCATTGCGTCGGCACTGAACAAACTTTCGAATCTGTTCCCTGAGTGTCTCGGTCTTGGTACCAAACACGATGTGTTGCAATATTATTGGCTGCTCTCTCTGGTTTTCGCCATCGCGTGCGATTTCACTTTATTGGCCACAAAATTAATTATATACTTTAGTTGAATACGAATATGTCGAAAAGATCTTGTTAATTATGTTGGGCACCGAATTTACTAACATTGTTCATACTTGTTAGGGACCTCGTTTTATTAGAAGTAAACTTCATAAATGTTAATTGAATGAATTTCAAGATCTAATGAGTTATTAATGAATTTATGAAATCAATTAGAATAAAATTTTAAGTCGATTTGCAACAATAAAAGATTGAATTGTCGATGACTTCGGAATCTCCTTGATGGTCAAGTGGAGTTTGTTCTGTCTGCATTGGCAATTGATCCGCTTGATTTCCAATGAATTCTTCAATTAGAGCATCTAATTCATTTGGATCAGCATTGCCTGCGGGAATGATGTCAATATCGTTCATTCTTGAATGCTTCCTTCCAGATGTTTTATCGGGTCGCTTTCTTTTTTTTTTCTTATCTGTGTCAAGTTCACCTGTCGACGCGGAATCACTTCTTTCATGCCTATGGCAAGTCTTGCTGCATAAATATGATAACAGTTTGATTTAGCTGGACAGGAACAAGAAATTGTAGGAAAAAGCAGCACCAAACGTGGTTCAATTGTTCCCTGGATTGTATAAACAGCCATTTGAGGATTTAAGATGTTATTTGATTTAATAACATGTGCCGTTCTTTCATTCGTTGATGCGTTTATTGATTCTTACTATTTGCAAAAATTTCTTCACCACAAAAGAAGTTAATATATATTTATTAAAATAATCAAAGATTAAATTCACCCGTCAGCTCACCCCACAGGGTTGATGCCAACATGAGGGTTTTAAAATTAAAATTATTAAAAGTTTAATTGCGATAAATTTTATGGCGCCGTAACAAATGCACGCAAGACAAAAATGCACAGACTGTAAATTAAAAATTCCAAAACTAAAACTTGTTAATCTCAGTGACGCGGGAAACTCCGAATATGTACCCTGAGCAACAGCAATACACAGGCATCAATAGTTGACTATCGAGTAAAGTTTGTTGAGATGGTCGGTTGGTTGATCGTTCGCCGACAAGACTGACGTGTTATAAAAGTTACGCAATGAGAAAGAAGACACTGGTACTATTTATTAATAATACTTTGCCTTTTGTCTTTCCATGTGGTCCCCGTCGAACCAGCACACAAAAGACACAGACATGAGAGGAACATTTGCGGAAGGGATACACTATGGCGAGAGGGCGCGCTTTTGTCGGGTCACCGTTGAATTCACCGTTAAAAATTAATCAAATCACAGATTCAAACAACGTTTGTGAAAATTTGATCAAGGATATTTTGATCATCGCGAATTAACATCGTTATCATAACCTCCGTTATAGGTGTAATAGGGCTATGTAACCTATCCGGGTTAACGTTTCAAATATTAAATTGTGATTTAATTGAATGTTAAAATTAGTTAATAATTCCAATCACTTTCATAGTCATCATTAACTATCATTTATATTAAAATAAATACTAACAACCAACTAATAACAACTAGATACTAACAACTAGGCACCAACAACCAAGTGATTACAACTAGGTACTGATGAGTTACGTGCGAGGAAACTCTTTACTTCTGGATGTCTGTTCAACACTTTCTCTACATTCGCGTTATTTCGTAACCGCACATATTTATTTTAATCGGCCACTAAACGCGATTTAGTGGGTGATTATCGGAAAAAGGTGAGCTCTACAATAAGAACTGCTAATGACCCGACGAGACGGTTTGTTCGTAGACTAGCGTAGAAGTTGTCGTGCCTCGTTTTCTCTTGTTCCTTCATCGTTTTACTATGTATTCAATTTCCAAGTCGTCTACCTCAAACTTATATGATAAAATACTTCGCTTAAAGGATTTTCGAAGGGTTAAATAAAATTGCAAGATTATGTGATTGGTATTTTCTGTCGAACAATATGCGATCATATTGACAAAATTAGATTATAGTTGTTGGTATAATATCGCTAGTTATTTCACAAAAATGTTCAACTAATTTATTGTTTAATCAAATTCGTTGTTATGTTTAAAGCTTTCCCCACAAAGGTAACTTTCTCTGGCCTCGAGATGATAACAGTATCAACATTTAATCAATATATATTTTTAAAATTACTAACTTTAATATGAGTGATTCTTAGGGAAACAGTCTTTTCAATTTAATTAATTGTTTGTGCTATCTTTATAAGATCAAAGTAAAACACGTTGTTAGAATAAAATATTTTATTGGTACATTAATGCAGGCATCAGCAATATTTAAACATCAATGTTTCGTTATTTTTTCTGGCCAACAGTACTAACAACTTGATGTTCAAAACTAGGTACTAACAACCAGTTACTAACAACCAACTACCAACAACTAGATACTAACCACTAAGTACTTATAATCAAGTACTTGCAAACAAATACCGACAAACATTTACCTACAACCAATTACCAACAATCAAGTACTTAACAACTAGTTATTAGCAACTAGGTACTTATAAAAAAATACCAACAAACTTGTACCAATAACTAAGTACTTACAACTAGGCCCTAACAACCAAGTACCAACTACCAATTTCTTGTTACTAACAAAAACATAAAAAAAGTCGATAAAAAAAATAAAGATACAATACAAAGTTTATTCTTCATCACATATTTGCTTATAATAAGATCTTCTTAATTCAGGCAGTAAAATATGAAAAATTTATTTTTTCTAGTAGTTTTGCCCACATCGACATCGATAAGGACATGAAATATTTTTTGGATCACTACAAACCATACAGTCTCCTAAACACTTCAAACCAGATCTTTTTACTGATTCGTAAATGCACACGAAGAATTTCTTCAATATTAAAAAATCTTTGATATTTGATACAATAACCAAGTAATCACAACCAAATCAGTGGTTAATGACATTCAGTTTCTAACTACTAAGCAACAATCTATATTTATTAAGTAAGCCACCCCTAAACACTAAACAACCATTTGGGTTCGCTAAGCATCCTACTCTATACATTAAATCATGTACACTACCAGATTAACCAAATAAAAATGTGCTGAAAATAATAAAAATATTATTTCTTCAATGTAATTTATCAAATGTTTTTAAATAAATAAATTTTTTATTAGTATTAGAATTGAAATATATTTTTAACTAAATTGCAATAGGTAGTTACTGTTGAGATCTCAAATATTACTATTTGAAATCCCAACTCGGGGTGATACTTTTATAAATAATCAAACAAATAAAAGTCTTGTTAAAAACTTTATTAAAAATCAAAATTACTTTTTACAATAATAGTTCTTTGATCTGATACCAATTAAATTTTTACATAACAGTTATTGTAAACTGAATATTGTATACAACGGAATATTTTGTAATCATAATGTGTGAATGCTATTTAATAAATGCTATTTAATATGTGACTGCTCTTTATTTCTTTTAAAAATCGTACAAGATTTGCTTGAGACAATTTATTTCCGAAACACAATAATTTATTTCAAAAATTTTGTGGTGGTTTTAATTTCCTGATTTCCTATATCCACTCAAAAAATAAATATTATTAAGACAACAAAGCAACACATGTTCCCCATTCATCCATATTGATCTTTCAATTATAATGCAATTGTCAGTTATTAATTTTTCCCGATTCTCTGCTTAATCCTCAGTACCTGAATGTCTACCTACTTTCAGCACTCGAATGTCAACACCCAATTTAAATATTTACATTAACATAAATCGATTATATTACCTTTATAACAATTTACAATTATTTTATTTGTACTTTAATAATTAATTATGTATTATAATAATATACTATAAAATAAAAATAAAATATTGATTGTGGGTTTTTTGGGATTACTGGACTGGCCAATGTTGATATAATATTGGTTGATAGATTGTTAACATTTACCTTCACCTTTGAATATCAGGGTTCTCCGCGTAAATGTTAACCCTGTACTTGTTGGGCCCCGTTCTATAATAATTATTGAAAGAATGTGGTGATGGGTCTTCCCTCATCATTCAACATTAGAAAACATTGCCTGATTAGGTAAATGTCTAAATGTAAGTAAAAGCCTAAATTTAACGAAAATGGTAAGTTTTAAATGAAAATAATTGTCCTCAACTCAACCACCTTAAAATTTAAATCTAGAAAGCAATAAACTCTAAATTTTTTTCACAAAAAACCTGCTTAATTTTCTTTTTTGAATTGATTTTGAATACCTAGTTACTAACCACTTAGTACTTACAACCTAGTACTTATAAATAAATACCAACAACCAACTACAAAGTATAAACTACCAGGTACCAAAAACTAGATACCAGTAACCAGATACTAATCACTAAGAAATAATACAACAAAATATCAATTTAATCACATAAAGAAATAACAGAAAATTAATAGTGAACTTTATTAATAAAATTCTTCAATTTCTTGTAATTCATTCGATTCTTCGTCGAATTCTTATTTTTTGTCATAATCTAATTTTTCGTCAACAACTAAACTTTGCTAAATAACCAACAATAATAACTCAATCAACCAGCCACTACGGTATTCTTGATGATGCATAATATTTCCGAATTCTTTCATTATTTCTAGTATGATATTCTCATGGAGATAACTGGACAGTCAGGAATTCATAATACAGATTGTAGTTATTAACATGTTCATAACATGATGTGGACTATTATCTAAATATGTGTTTGGTTTGATAGTGTAAAACATTGGCTTTTTGTAATAATAATCACAGAAGTAAATCTTTCAAGTTATCTGATGGATAAAATAGTTGTCTGTTGAGTATGTTGTCACGTGAATCATTAAATAAATTTATCAGATTCTTGAATACATTTGATAGTACTTAGAATAAATTTGTTGACATTAAAATTATGTTGTTAGTTTTTGAATAAAAATAAATGATCTTTTAACGAAAATCTTTTTTTTAAAGTGAAAGCAAAATATGAGCCATTGGTTTGATGTTTTTTGTAATAATAATTACTGAAATAATGTAAATTGTAATTTGGAAAATAAAGTAGTTGACAGTTAGTATGTTATTAACAGTGAATCATTAAATAAATTTGTTAGATTTTAGAATAAATTGAATTAATTTAAGTGTTGGGCATTTGGGGGTGTGCCATCCACAAGTGGTGTAACTAGGGGCAACTGTACAATTGATTTGGCTCTTTCCCAGGCACCCAAGGGGATTTGTGAACAAATTTCATTCATGTGTACCCATGACACGAGCCATGTTGGTGATGTACACATAGGTCGGAACCTGGGAGCAGGTGAGCCCCTGTGTTAGGACTACTCCCCACAGTATTCACGATTCGGGTTCTTGAATGCCGCTAGAAGGACTTACATCGAACGATATTTTTACCATTTTATCCACAACAGCGTGTTGGAATCATAATCCAAATACTCGGATATCGACGAGAAAACCGTTTATACATAGATATCTATTTCATTTAATACAATTTTCTAACACGTCAACAAAATAAATTAGTACCAGCATACACTACAAAGAAATCAAACGCACATTTTCATTATAACAGATTTAGTTTGTAAGTCAGGTAGATTCATACGGAGTTCTTTTACTCATATATCGCCTTCTCTCAAAATCGCGGTGATGTCTATTTCTAGCACAGGTTCCGGAGTTGGCAGAGAATCATTGGCTGGTACGATTTTATACGATGGGACCAGACAAGGAGGTGGGGCTGATTTCGCGGTGGATATTTCTTCACGCCGTTTCTTGGTCTTCTCTGCTCGAGTTAATCTTTTCTGAAAGTTTTATTGCGCGTGAGAAATTATATTCGTTACTTAAATTTATTCCTTAATTGGTTACTTAAATTTATTTTTAAAATTTTAATCCTTAAAAATTCACTTCTTAAAATTCTCAAAATTTAAATTCTCAACAATTAATTTCTTTACTCCTGTTGAATTGAAATTCCTATCGCCATTAAACTTACGAAGATGAGGGTAACAAAGATCATTTGTCCTAACTTATTTTATACTTATCGCAAGAAAAATCTTTATTTTCCACGAGAGTGGCGATTTGAGTTTTCGGAAGTTAATTCACTTTTGATAGAAATGTGTTAGAGCAATGATGGGATTAAAAATCAAATTATTTCACTTTGTATCATCGATTCTACTCGTAGAATGACAGATAGACGCGGCTTATGTATGTGTGTAATATGATGTGTTTATAAATATTTACACTAATTCCCGGAATTCGTCTTCCTCCAATACTACCTACATCTAATGCGTTTTAGCGTCAATTCGAAATTTTCGATTACGATCTTTCATCGTTGGTTCGTGTGACGGCCTATCGGATGTTTACACATTGATCGGATTATTGATAGGAAAAGTTTATTTTAGCATATGACAATAAAAGCCAATTAAGGCATAAGGGGAGAACTTCTCAAACCTTCATGATAAAAAGTTTTTATAGTACAGGCATAGAGCGGTGAGACGATGTCTCAAGCGACAAACACGGTTCCGATAGACGTTCCATAGCTAACTATGGAGTAGGCTCTCCGCGGGCCGGCTATAATAAGGTAATAAGGTATTATATAAATATTCGATGCATTGAGTACGTAATATAAATAAGTCCAGCGTACATGTCCAGGAATAATGTGCCTGGGACGAAAGCCGAACTCCTCTTTGAGCATAGGAGGTTATATAGGTGAGTGTTATAATATTAAATTTCCGGGACGCGGGTTTTGAGGGCATCGTTGTGCCAGATGAGAGGTAGCAGGATCATTGTTAGTGAAAATGTGATAACAATCAGGATCAGTGTTAACAATGAGATGATTTCAGGATCAATGTTGATAGTTAATATAACACAAGTCAAAGCACAAATTGATTTTAAGGGTATCAATCATTGCAGGTGCTGCTTATCGTGTGTGATCAGGATCCAGCGGTTGGGATTGGTCTTTCAGGCATTCCCATTTGCAGTGCCAGCGAGTGGCCGGGTCTGTTGGCTTGTCCAGGCAGATTTCCAGGTGTCGGTGCCGGTGTAGGAGGTTGCGAGGGCCAGATGACAGGCCGATCCAGGGGCATCCAAGTCCGTGGCAGATCAGCAGGCGTCCAGATCAGGAAGTAGCTCGGTTCCAGCGAGGTCATCCCATTGTATGTGGGTAGTAGTTCTAATAAAATATATGGGACCTGGCATACCAGCCAAAGGGACAGGGCAAAAATATATATAGCATTGATAGATATAATATGTTTATAGATATTAGTAAAGAGCAATATAAATTATACAGAAGCAGTTAGTTATATAGTTAGGTAAATAGTTAGTTATATTGTGGGGCAAAGGGATATGGTCATGGAGGGGGGTGGGTTTCTCATTGCGATGATTCTTTGTAAGTATGTTCCCTATAGATGTTATAGCTGCTCTGTATCGCAGCGGTGCATGCCCTATTCGCGAGGTTCTTAATTTTAACCTTAGAGAGACCTATTTTTTTCAAGATAGCATCGTTCTGTTTATCCCAAGAACCAAGGGTGCCTACTACAAGGGCAGAAAGAGAGGTCTTACGTCGATGCAGATGGCCAAGCTCAATGGCTAGGTCCTTGTATTTCTCAAAAAGTTGTTATCGCGAGCATTGTTGAAGTTGGCGGCGGACTCATACGGCACTTTGATGTCAAGGAGGTGTAAGTTGCGGTTTCGGTCAGACTGGATGAGGAGGCCTTTCTACGTCTACCATAAAGTTGAGGGATAAGAGTATGTCAGATACGGTCTGCAGGACATTGGGGTGTTTATTGCGAAGGGCGTTGATTTTTGCAGCACAGTGATTGAAGATATGGGCCTGGGTTTCAGGGTGAGTGTGGCAGTGTCTATGTTGAGGTCTCGATATTCGGGAACACTCAACTTAACTGGTTCTTATATATATCAAAAATAAGTCGATAGATAAAATATTTATTAAACTAAAATTTACCCAATATAACAATCGTAAAAGATGCTATCAAATTTCGTGCAAAATGTCTGAAATATATTGAAATCTTCTGAAACGCTTGTAATATGTGTTTTTTGTTATTATGTTATATAATGCTTGTGTATGTACGATTACTGCAATATTAAAAATTTTGTGAAACGTTTTGTACTGTTTCGGGTTTTATATTATTCTCCGGATTAACCTTCGAATAGTAGTAAAAAACGCTAAATTTTTGGGCGACTAAAACTAATTGTTTGTCGCTATTTTATACAAATTTTTAGGGCAGCTGTTATTTCAAGAATTAATTTAATATTTTATTTTCATATTTTAATAATACTTATAATTTAAATAATTAGTATATTTTATTTCAAAAGTGTTTTTAAGACACTTATTAATTATTTTATTTCTAAAAAATTTTCAGCTGTTTATGTTTTCTGACTAAAATTTTTCAGCTGTTTATTAAAGAAATTTTAATTAAAATTTATTGTTATTAAATATCGAATTAAAAATTATCCCTTGTATACAATTATATTAAAAGGTTAACTAATAAAATACTACATCTATTAAATATATACACCCGATAAAATTATACAGCATTCTACATAAATATTCAGACAGAAATTAATAATAATAAAAGATAAAATGTGCACAGATTGTTCGACGATAATGTTTAGTCAATAATATTTACACAAATTGTCAATTGGATAGTCAATTTTCGGATTGCTGAATTGTTTCTGGATTGAATTGGGTTGCATGGAATTGGGTTGATTGTTGTAACATTAAACTGTCTATTTTCTTATCTATCTACGCTCTTCGGCGTACACATTAACTCTATATTTTTGGGCCCTGTCCTATAATACTTGTTGAGATTGAATGTGGTGATGTGCCTACCTTCATCATCCAACATTCCTCCCTGGGCCGTTAAAATAATGTCCGCATTATCTCTAATACTTTTTACTATTTCTATCTCGCAATCCTGGATGAGCATTTTTGTTCGGTTGAACCCTTTGCCCAATGCTATATTTAGGATATCGCCCTCGTTTATTCGTCTCCCGAAATGACGAGTCAATTCCTTTTCTGTGATCTGTTGCTTTTCTTTTTCTATTATAAAATGAGGCTTTTCTATGTTTATATCTGGTTCAGGCCCCAGTTCTTTTTCCGATTCATCGACACTCATTGTATCTTCTTCTTCTCCACTGTTTTGTTCTTCTAGTGAGAAGTACTCCTCGTCTGAATCTAAATCGCATTCTGTTATCATTGATTGACTTTGTGGTTCCCGTGGTTCGAGTTTAACTGTTTGCACAGGTTCCTGTCTTCTTTCTTCTGAGATGAATATGAGGTCATCGTCGCTATCTTCTAACTCATTTTCGAAAGTTCTTCGAGTTCCATCTCTGCGATATTTTAGTTCGAATTGTGAGGGTCCTCCTCTTCCATAAACAAATCATCTTCTCTTGTCTCTGTTGATTGTGGATTTTCTGCTGCTGTATTCCCTGACAGTGGATATTCTGATGCTACATTCCATTTTACTACTACTTCCCACTGTGTTTCGACTATGTCATAGATGACTTTCAGAATCGCTGTTGTGTGTCTTGTCGAGAAGGGTTCAGGTCTTTTCAATATTTCGTTTATTGCCTTGTCTTTGTACCACCTTTTGTGGTGTTTGATAACCTGGTAGGCCAGATTCGACAGCTTGATTTTGTGAGGAGCTACGTTCTTTACAAATGATGTCAAGAATGCATCATTTGCCATTTCTCTTACCCCCATCACATTGTCCAGATCCAAGGTTAGGGCTTTTAATTTATCTATGATTTCATATCCCACTATTATTTTTCCGCATAATAATTTAATCTCGATGAGTGCATGATATTCGTCCTCATTACCAATGATATTTTCTTTATTAGATTCCGTTTTTTCAAGGTAATAGTGCAATACTTTTGTCCGAGGTGTGATTTTCTTGTCGTATATTACGGAGCCCTTTGAATTTCTTATACATATTATTACGGATCGCAGATTATTGTTGATATCCATTATCAGCCATTATCCACGAACATGAGACGCTGATGTCTTTCTGTTGTTGATCGGTCTTGATGGGTAAATGATATTCTTCTGTTAATCGCATCTCTTGGAATTTGAATTGTAGATTTGATGATTTCTAATTCTCTGAAAGGGTTCGGGATGGTAGGAATGTACAATATTTCGATTGCGATTACGCATGGTAGGTTATTCATCTGCACTATTAGTTGATTATATTCATTTGGTACACTCCGATCGTTTTTGACTGTTTTGAACATTATTGTGCAGTTGCTGGTGGTAATTAAAGGTGTTCTATCTTGACAGATTGATACTTCTGTCTTCGTGATGTGAAACAGTAATCTGTGTGGTACCTTTTCCCCTTCCCTTACTGTTTCTTCTGCATTTGGGAACTGATCAAATGTTCCAACGAGGTCTTTGAGTTTTACTCTTCGGGCTTCATTAAATTTGATAAGATGGAGTTCCCTCTCTTCGATTTCAATTTTCATGTCATTTGGAATGCAGACTTGGTTGGGGAAGCTTCTGATAGTAATGGGAGTGCCGTCTGTGCTGATCTTATTTTGCAGATTTTTATAAAAACTATTGTAATGTTTTTGTATCATCGGCACGTATTTCTTTATTTTGTGAGTTTCAGGATTGCGCTGGGCTTTGGTTCTTTGAGAATACATATGAACTGACGTGTGTGGGTGCATTGATTTGTTTATTTGAAGATCGATTTGGTAGGAATGATTATTTTCTTTCAGATTGTTTTGATTGGGTTGATTTGATTGACTGATTTGACTTTGATTTATTTGAAGATCGATTTGATTAGGTTGATTCGATTGACTGATTTGACTTTGATTTAATTGAAAGTCGATTTGATTAGGTTGATTCGATTGACTGATTTGACTTTGATTTATTTGAAGATCGATTTGATTAGGTTGATTCGATTGACTGATTTGACTTGGACTTCTTATTATTATTCTAAACACAAACAATAAATATTTATGCTTGTTGCACATTTGAGGTTTAACCTTATACGCAGTTATATAAATACTAATATATGTACTTTTATTATATATCATTGACCAATTTACATAATTTTTAAAATTTTTTTAAGTTATTATACAAGTGTGGACAGAGTATATTGTCCAGGGATATATTTGTCCAAGTGAAAGTGCCCTGGTGCTTCTTTGACCAGTCTGTGCCGATACCGCTGCCTTTTCCACTTGTACTTTTTATAAACTTGTACACTAGTGACAATTGCTAAAATCGCGAATGATAATACACTTGTAACTATTACGTAAAAGGGCCATTGTGATTTATTTGCTTTCTTTTGAAAAACTTGTAATTCATTTCAGTTATTTATAATTATCGGTTTTCCTGTAGGTAGTTTTACCAGTTTCCTATCAGACTGTCTTGGATTTTTCATTATTAATTTTTTATATATTTGTCTAACAGCTTTAAATGTCGTTTCTCTGTCTATGTTTGTTATCGTTTGTAATGACTGTTGGGTGGATACCGAATTTGTGGTAGTTATTGTCATGGTGGTTGTTGGTATGCTATTATCTATGGGTTTATATATGTTTGTTATAGTGGTCCTTATTCTTTTGCACCTTACTTGTGATGTGTCAACTAAGGTATTCCATTGTGCACAGAGTGTGTAATTAGTGTTAGGCTGTAGATTTATGAATTCAACATTATCTCCTCTTTCAAATTCATTAGTCGATATATTGCTGGGGCACTACTCGGTTTACTCCAACTATTTTAACTTTTGTCTAAGAGATGATTGTCCATTCTGCATATGTTAGTCATTACTTCGTCAACTCCGAGCAGAACCCTGCACAACCTATACTTCAACATAGTACCCGTGAATTGCTTCACGTTGGAAATGTACTATGCCGACGAGACGCCAGTAAGCAGGTGAGCCCCTGCCTTAGGACTACTCCTTACTGAGGCCTCGACTTCCTTCTCTTGACTGCCGATAGAAGGACTTACGTCTATTCATATTATCAAACCTCTCACTACCTTTGGATTAGATGCAAATTGGCTAATGCTCCTCGAACCTCGAAAGCTTTCAACTCTATCTACAAAATCTATACCGAACTCCTCACAAAAGAAAACATGTATAAGATCGAGAAAATGATTTTTTTCAACATTATACCACAAAACACCGACAATTTACACGCAACAGATATACCTTGATAAGAAAAGGGCAAGAAAAGAAAAGCATGGATAATTCAGTTCAACAACTTTTCGGACAATAAGGTCACTCCACAGTGGGATTCTTATTTCTCCCACTCCGTGTCGGCTAACAACTCGTCCAAATCGAAAAACTCTGAGGCATTTTCTTCCCAGGTTACGCCAGCAGCGGAGATGATTCGTCCTGGGATCCCTGTTGTCAGATCGACCACTGTCGGGGGATTGTTGACGTTAACCGGGTTGCCCGCCGATTGTTTGTTCTGTTTGGCGGTCGCTCGTTCCCGCTGTTTCTTCTTGCGTTCGGTTCTTGATAATTGTCTTCGCTTAGGTTTCGATGTCGTCTGACCATTCTGGGGCGCTACAGATGTAGATGCCACATTGGGTGGCGCCTTACTGGTTCCGGTGAAGATGATGTCCGGGTGCTTAGGTGAGAGCTCGGTCTCTACACACTCTCGACAGGACTTCTTGAAGGGAGACGATGACTTGGAAGAGGTATCATGATGTACTGGGAAGAGGTTGTCTACTTCATGGATGGGGATGCTGACGATTTTTTGAGTAGTCGCCGCCTGCAGGTATATTTTGTGCAGAGCTGACGATTGCTCTTTTATTAGACTCCTTTTGGGAACGGCTCTCAGAGATTAGAGCGTCCCGACAGTGCTCACTGCGGTACAGTTTCTTCTGTACTTCTTTCATTTGCACTGGGCTGAACCATGTGCCTTCCAGTTCGTCGATTTTCCTTTTATATCGACCGATCTGGGCCTGCAAGTCTTTGATCACGGTGTTCTTGTTTGCGCAAGAAAAACAGGGTCTGATGGAAGATTTTGTACTTGGTAACATTTCTGGTAGCTGCAAAGAAAAGATAAAGGTAAACAGAATCAGCTAAATTCACTAAGCCATAAGTTCGGCGTACCTATTCATTAACTATCACAAATTTCATACCATGCACTCGTAAGGTTTGAGCAAGAAACGAAGGACGGGTCGGCAATATATGACATCACTTTAACCAATATGATACTTTATTATCGAAGGAGAAACCTTGATTGTGTGACCATAGTAATATTTAAATTTCCCTCAGAAATGTTTGTCGTATTAAAGAGAAAAAAAATAATGAATTTAATTTACCAAAATAAATGATGTAATCCCTTGCCTAAATTTTAGAACGTTATTCAACATGTAGATTTAATGAGTTACGCAATTTAGCCAATTTTAATTAAAAATTCTCATCATTATGAAGTTTGGGAATTCTAAAATTTGTACTTGACCCGTGTGAATACGCATTATAAATCGTCTGCTACAAGTATATCTTAGATATCTTAGTTATCAAAAATATTATCCGAATTGAAATCACCATGTGCATCCGTCGGGATGATTTCTCTCACTACAATTATCGGCCAGTGAGTCCGCCTGCTGCTGTGTCAGATTGTTGATAATGGTGGCAAACTACTGAGTAAGATATGTGGTAGGATCTCCAGTGGGTGTTATTGAGTGTGATTTGCCGTGAGTATTTTACGTTATCTCACATCAATGCCTGCATGTGGTCGGATTACGCGCCTTCGGAATGTGTGCACTCGCATTGGTCTACTCCACTACAATTCTAATCACTCTGATGTTTTATGAGTTAGATTATTCAGATACTATGCTACCTCGGGTTTATCCTCATCGGACATGAAAATTGGAGTTTATTCTATAATGTGTAGCCTCTCTCTCTCACGTTGGATGTATTATTTCGTGGATGATTTTATTAAATTATTCAGATAATGTCTCTTATTCTCGTCTTGGCGATAGCTATCAGTAGAGAATTCGAGCGAATGACTTTTATGATCTAGCTACCAGTATTTCGGAAACGTTCTCGCAATAAAAATGTAAGATTTGTATGCAGTTTGGCTCGTTATTTGAATGTATTAAATGATTTTCCTTTTAATTTTCTATACCGTCACAATGATGTAAGAGTAAGTGTTCCAATGACCGATCTACTACTAAAAATAAGAGGTGAGTGGAAATTTCGAACTGACGGAATGATTTGAAGATAGATAGTGGTGGTCCTGTCGGCAACAGCAAAGGATTTAAATCTATTGATGACGATAATACAGAATTCTTTTAAGTGCGGTGACTGAGAGTTGTGGAATTCCTATAGACGTGAAGTTTGTAGCCTCCTCAATCACTGTGAATTACGACTATCTCTATTTTTTCGAATCGGAACTATTTTTCATCTTACTTTCGACTGTCCTCCGCAGATTTTTACGACCTTCAGTGACGGACCCGTGAGGAAGCCCCCACATTACGGCCCGAATCAACTGCGTGATTGAAAAGATTTCATGTCCACCGGCTGAGCACCCGAAGGCCCCTCACACCATGACATGAAACGTCTCAACTCCACATTCCTCATAAGAAATTTTTCATAATAAATAAAATCCCAATCAGAAGTGCACTGGGATGTGTCATGAGTGTCTTAGTTACTATTAAAATTTAAGTTTAACCATTTCAACTTATTAAAATTTATGATTATCGAGAAAGATCAAATGAAGAGAAAAAAATTTTAAAATTTAATTTAATATAATAAATACCCAAACATTACGGCATATATACAATTTAGACTAAACACATTCTTACCGAATTGTTCTTGAAATGTCGATCTGAAGGCTGAGTCGAAACGATTTAGTGGATTGTGCTTCTTGAATTATATCTGGAATTGTAGCTGATGATTTTCCGATTCTTTAGTAGTCTAGTTTTCCGTGTGTTACTGATAGTTGCTTACCTATGAATTTTTAAATTTAACTGTAATTGTAATGATTTTAATGCTTGCTTATATACAAATTTTTCATTTATGCGGACCAATCAAAATTGAGTACCGCTTAGTTTTTTCTAATTTAATTTATTTTTTCTGTTTTTCGGTTATTTCTTCTTATTTTTCTTATATTTTTTGTTTATTTCTTTAATTCCTCATTATTTACTGAATTTTATGTCATTTTATTCGTTATTTTATTTTCTTATCTTAATTTTCTTATTTTTATTTTTTTTTTTTAATTCCTATATTTTAATTATTGTTTCTTTTGTATTTTGATTTATTTTTTAAAATTTGTTTGTCTTATTTTTATTTTATTTAACGTCCTGCTTATCCTAATTTCCAAACATTATGCTTTCGACTCAGCCCAACACTATTCTCAATTTTTTTCATAAGCTTGGGTATATTGTCCATAGTTTCCAGATATAAGTCTCTTATTGGTGATTTATTTAAGTTATATACTTTAATCTTATACGGTGAAATGTTGATTAAAATATCTTCAGCCATGTGTTCTACTGAGTGTATGTTTTCATTTTCTATTTCAGTTGATCTACACAACCCTATAATTGCTAAAAATGTCGCTGCCATCATCAGTGCTTTTTGTGATCGTAATCCATATTTGTGAGGTGGTTTTTCTACTAACTCTGTTTCTGCTAATTTGCATCTATTAACATGTACTATTATAGGATCCTCATTTTTATGTTTTTGTAAATGCAGGTTTTCATGTACTACTTTTACTACCTCGTATGGTCCTTTAAATGGTCTTGCTAATTTAGTTGTTTTGCCTTTACCTACTTGTGGAGACATAAGTCTAACCTTATCTCCCACTTTAAAATTATGAGGTTTGCTGTTTTTATCGTAATCTGCCTTATACTGTTCTTGTCTAAATTTAACCTTTAAATTTGCAACCTTATATACCTCTTGTAATCTCTCTTGCATTAATGTTCATAATCTGGTGCATCTAAATATTGTGATACTCGATGCTCAAAAATTGTATCAATCGGTGTCGCAGGCTCTCTTAAGAACATTAAAAAATATGGTGAATATCCCGTAGTCTCATTCGGTGTGATATTATGAATGTATGTGCATTGATTAACGTATTCATCCCAATCATTTTGGTTTTTTCCCACAAACACGGCTAATCTACTTAGCAATGTCCAATTGAATCTTTCTACTGTTGGGCTAGAACTGACTTCTAGACTAAATTTCTAATTGTGACCGAAATGTGTAGGTACACAGCATACAAAAAGCAAAAAGTATAGTTAAATATTAAAAACTACACCAAATAAACAATAGTAATTAAAGGAAAAAACAACAAAAACCTAAAACACAGAAATTAAATAAAAATTATACAAAAGCAAGAAGTTATGCAAAATCTAACTCAAAAATAACCAAATAAACATAGAACTTACAAAAAGCAAACTCGAATAACTTAAAAGACGATAAAAACAGTAAAAAGATTCCAGAAAAACCCAGAACATTCCATAAAATGGCGATGACCATCACAACGGCCATCTAGAACAACAAAAGTTAGAGAAAATAAATAAATTAGTATTAAAAATAAAAAATCTTAAAAAGAAATTCATAAAACATCAGTTAAAATAAAAATTAAATTAAAATTAACATGGAATGTTCTGGAACCGTTCCAAATCCATCATGGACGTAAAATTAACGAAAAATAATTAAAAAATAAAAATTTAAAAATAAAAACAAAAATTATGGCACAAAAATTGCCATTAAAAATATCAAAATCGCAAAATAGAAAATTCTGGAATAAAAAGAATTCGAGTTTGTTTTAATGCATCAATACATACACGTGTACAAAATAGGTATATATACCGACGCATTTTAGTCACAATTTAATCTTTTTGTATGCCAAAAATTTTCATCGAAAACCTAATTGACACCGAGAGTAAGCATTGTTGATTATATTTATTTTATGATTGTTCTTTTGTCATTATAGTTCATTTTATTAATTATATTTTTATCCTTTTTTCATATTTGATTATTACTGAACCAGAGTGACTAGCGTCGTCGTGAATGGGTAGCATCCGCGACGCTGATCAGTCTTGTTTTCAACCAGTAACCACATGCACAATTTTTGGGTCTACGACCCCACATGCATAAAAATTTAAACATTTTTTTTATTAACCGGAGGTCGCCACGAACTAATGGTTCTAACCAGGAGTAGGGCGGTAAACCCATACCGGTAGTTGGCATAGTCATAGGGACTATGCGGACGACATAAACTGCGGGAAAGTAATCGCGGGAAACATAGCACAATAAGGCCTATCGTACCGTATTCAGTTGAGTCGGGAAAGTAGGAAAATTTTAATTAATTCGACCTTTCGGTAAACGACATACCAAAAATAAACACTTAATTCTTCTATAGGAAATATATCACTAGGAGCATCTAAACGGGAAATATCCCAGACTCAAATTAATACAGAGGCTTTCAGTAGTCGGCTAATTGCATAAACTAATATCTAATATTAACAGATTTTAGTACTACTATTCATAATTTTATTCAATGTAATTTAGTTCACGTTCAATGTATATTTTCATAAACTAAAATCCCTTTAAAAGTTTTATTCTTACCTTTATGTGTACTGAAATTTAGTTGACATAAAATCTTCAAAGATTTTTTTTTGGGAGTCCTAATAATATTATCAACTTTGGTATCATTACTATTATCATGATTGATTTTCTAAAATTACAGTAATAAAGGGTATATCATTCCCACATAATGGCCTATATAAGTATATTAAACTTTCTTAATACGTATTTACATTATGCGTAGAAAATGATAAATTATAAATTTTCTCAAATGACCCCCGGCATATATATTCATCACCCAGATGTCCTAAATGAACTTATTTTAATGTATAATTTTAGATAGTAATATGTTAAAATGATAATTTAGCAATTTCCATCTTTAGGATCGTTATTATTATTATTATTAATTTTCTATTATTATTATTAACTTTCTAAAAAATCATCTTACTAAAGTGTATATTATTACTATATAAAGCATATAGGAGTATATCAAGTTTCCTTAATGTATATCTAACTTATATTATGTTCGGAAAAAGCTAAATTACAAGTTTCTTAAATGACCCCCCCCGAAATATACCTTCATTACCCATTGCATAAAGTATCCTAAATCAGCTTATTTTAATATATAGATAGAATTTTGGTATGTTAAAAATGACGATTTATAAATTTTCATAAATACCCCTGCCATAAATCAACTTACGGTGATATAGGAGGATTACTTATAAATTTTCATAAATAACCCCTTTTTGATCCCTATAGTCCTTGAGGACCACCTGAAAGTGTTAGTCTAATTTGCTTCGGACCCTAGTTAATTTACATTACTCCTAGAAATAGCATTGTGAAAGGAAGTTCATAATTTCCCGCAAGTGATTCCATGTGTGGTAACCTTATACACTACGAATTTATATTTATTGGTATCATCATTAACCTTATTGTCATTGTTATTATTAATGTTATTATCAGTACTAATATTACCATTCTCGTTGTTATGATTATTACTATTATTATTATTATCATATTCTTCATCATTAATATTGATATTATTATTATAATGAATATTATCGTTAATATCTTTCGTATCATTATTATTACTATTATCATTACAACCATCATTATTAAGGTTATTATTATTACTGCTATTAGTATTATTACCACATTTTCTCCCTTGTCATTTCCATTATTATTATCCCTATCATTATTATTACATTATTAAGCAATCATAAATTTTTGTTTTAGTAAAAGTTGGTGATTTGGGATCCCCCTATGTCTAAATTTAATTGCAAGAATCCTACCTTATTTACTATATAACCTACTTCAACCAATATATCGATTTTCTTAACGTTACTATTAATAGACAATTCAAACCGATATTATCGATTTTCTTTTCATTACATAAAAATGTAACCAATAAAACCGATTCTATTTATAGAAATAACCATGCAAATTAAGGGGTGCCCTCGCCGAATTTACCCTGACTAACCGAATAGACAAGACATGCATTCTCATAAACGAGCCAATCACCATCGACCAAGGCAGCAGGAAACCCTGATCTTCGAATACAACCACCAACAACTTGGCTAATTTAACCCCTGTCATTCCAGAAGTAGAATCCATGTATACCAGTACAGACAAGGGACTCCGCTTAAATTAGGATACATGTTCCGTACAACCATGAACCAGGAATGATGAGGAACAATGTGTGTTATAATCAAAACCGTTGATTACTTAAATTCACTTGAAGAAGAAAATTAACAAAACCATTTAAAGACTATTACTTGACGATAAAGCAATTTATTTAATTAAATTCAATAAGAACGAAAAATTATATTTAGTAAAAATCATAAAACTTATTTACAAAATCTTCTCAGTCACTAGAAAAGTCTTACCGATGATGAAGGAAGGCAAACGAAAAAAGGGACTCGCCA
The DNA here is from genome assembly GCA_959609185.1 of Schmidtea polychroa. Lineage (NCBI taxonomy): Eukaryota > Metazoa > Platyhelminthes > Tricladida > Dugesiidae > Schmidtea > Schmidtea polychroa. Next base: position 29,044 of record CAUHTR010002142.1, read on the forward strand.
GACCCCCTTCGAGTTAAAACTTTGTTCCGGCACTTCCACTGCACGTATAAATGTAGACACGAAAAATTGGGATGACCAGAAAGTGGAGTACAAATAAATTACAAATTGGGTAAATTGGCACATGTTAAACTGTCATTAGCCCACGACTGTCTCGAAAATTTATCCAGATACACTCCTTGATTAGACTAGGGGTTGGAAAGATTGAATTCCTAAAATGGAACGAATAGAAAATTTAACAAATTTTTGCTTACTTGTCCATTAGGATGATGATAGAGCTACCCACAACCCCTACGGTTAGAAATTGCTAAGGACCGAATATAATTCTCGGTACATAGCAATGTCCCTCCTCGTAGTGGGTCTTAATAGCATAGTTTTATTGAATAATGCCCAAATAAAATTTAAAAACAAAAACAAAAAGGAAATTAATGGTAAACATTTAAAATAACAAGTTAAACTTTTAAATAAGTTAAACAAATTCATTCGAATATGTGATTTTAATTTAATTTATGAAATTCTAATTTTTCTATTTTAATTTGTCCACCCTTAAGTTGTTAAACCAAATTTACCAAGCTTTAATATATGAATTTAATTTAATGTAATAATCCGGATCTAATTTATTAAATTGGATATATGAACCAAATATGGAAATTAATTCGTAAATTAGTTTACTTTACCTACAAAATCATTGTCTGTTGAATTGGTTGTGTATTATGCTTGAATATAAATTGTAATGGGGTGTTTGGACATATTGGGGTGATCGAACGTAAATAGAAGTACAAAGATTTGTTTTAATATTTTTTTTTTACAGTCATGTCCAATGCTGAATTAAGGAACGTATGGGAAGACCACTCGTCGACCGACTTGAGCCTAGGAATTACCGGCGATGGGGCAGACGAAGCCGTCCGATTGAGGGAGGACGCAGAAATCGCCCGGCTACGGTCCAGATGGATTTGGTACAAGATCCATGATTGGACCTACCAGAATGTGGTCCCGGTGATTCCAAAAGTGGAGCCATATCTCAATCATTCGGCATTGGCTTTGATCGTCGCATTCGACGATGCGAAGGAGGCGGTGGACCGATTACATCGGCTCGAAACATCAGTCCTGGCCGGCGAGCTGGAAGACATAGACGGCTACGCACGAGCCCAATGTCATCCAAAACGAACCGTGGCTCTCCAGCGTGGGTTGGAATACCCAAGAAGATCTCAACGGGGACCAGAACGACTGGGAAAACGCGGACGCCCGCGAGAGACCGCCAGCTCAACCAAGGAGATTACGGGACCGAAGACCTGCGGGCGCGGTGCGACTAACGTCCGTGCTATGTCAAAACGCAATACTCGTGATAAAAACTAATTACTATGTGATAACCCCGTTATTGGGTGTATTGTGTGATATTATGTACTGGGTTAAACATTTTTGATCCATGGTTCGAATATTATTCGTTAGGTCTTAATAGTTCATAATTAGTTAATGTTTGTTTGTGTCTTGGTGGTCGATGACAACTTAATTGTGTGGATTGTTTGATTTTTAATAATGTTCATGACGTGGAGTATCATTATTGTTGACTACAATCTTCTATAGCGTTGACAGCCCTATAGGGTTGGGTGAGGTACATAGAACTCGGTTTTGGGGGTGTGCGTAGCGAAGGACTGCGCCGGGGGGATTACCTTCATTTAGCATTGATACTCATAATAATGCTCGACCCTCGATGCAGATGTAAAAATCATTGATATTATCTCGTTTTAGTGCTAAAACTCCTGGAAGAGATGCGAGCGGATAGGGAACGGGCGCAACAACAGGCAGAGGAATACCGGGCCAAGCTAGCACGAGTCAAGGCCCACTG
>CAUHTR010002144.1:0-51602 GCA_959609185.1 Schmidtea polychroa
TTCAAATTCTCAAAATTCTCAATAACAAGGGAGTAGTTAGTTAGGGCACCTCTGCCGCAATTACCCCCCCCCGGGGGAGGTCTGTGGCAACTTTTGATTACGCAATTGCGGCAACATACTTTTTTTTGCTTTATGGGATTTTCAGTACAAAAAGATTTTTTTCAGACTATAGTGAGGGGGTCTCCATGCTCCTGGGATTTTCAATACAAAATCCGACTATCGCTAAAAAAGCCATAGTAATTTAAGGTCTCAGGATATTTTCAATACAAAAAGCCAAGGATAAGTCAGTATTATTTGGGTGGGTCTCCTTGGTCCTGGAATTTTCAATACAAAAAAGGGTCCTCACTAAAAAAGCGTGGTAAATAAAGGATAAATAGGTAAATAATGGTCCAAATTTTTGAATTACAGTAAATTAGGGGCTCAGATTTTTAAAATAAAGTAAATTATGGGTCTAATAATTTGAATTAAAGTAATCAATTGGTTCAAATAAGTAAATTAAGGTCTAAAATTTAAAATTAAACTAATGAATGGGCTCATATAAGTAAATTAAGGTTCAAAATTAAAAATTTAAGTAAATTATGGTCTAAAATTTTAAATTAAAGTTAAATAAGTAAATTAAAGTAATGTAATAAGTAAATTAAAGTGAGATTTTTAAATTTATTAACAAAAAGTTTGAATAACCAATAGCTTCTGAGAAATAAAATTTTTTAAGATAAATTTTAATAAAAATTTTTATGAAATATTTTTTAAGTAATTTTTAATGGAAATTTTTATGGAATACTTTTATAAGATAATTTTTATTTAAAATTTTAATGATATATTTTTCAAAGACAAATTTTAAAAATTATATTTAATAATAATAATTCAACAACAAACCAACAATCAGATACCAACTACCAAGTACCATGTACTAACAACTTAGTATCATCTACCAGTAACTTACGAACACGTACTAACAACCAGATACCTACAACTAGATACTAACAACCAGTTACCTGCTACCAAGTACTTACAATTAGATACCAAGTACTAACAACCAAAAACAAGCAACCAATTAGGTACCAGATACCAAGTACTTTTACATCCGACAACAATCAGGTACTAAGCATTATCAAGCAAGTGCTAACAACCAAGTACAACTAGATATCAAGTACTTACGACTAGATGACCATATGAAATTATTGGTTAAATAGGTAAATTAATGTTTAATTTTTAAATTAAGTAATCAATGATCTAAAATATTAAAGTTAAAGTCAATTTAAGATGAAAGTTTTTCTGGAATTTTCAATGTTAATTTTAGATTCAAATCTTCGTCAATTAATCATTCACTACATGAAAATATTGGTTAAATATGAAAATAAGGGTTATATTCAGTTGTTAAGTAAATTATGGTGTAAAATTAAGTAATAAAGGATAATTAGGTAAATTAAGGATAAGTAAATTAAAGTTAAAAATTTTAAATACGTAAATTAAGGTTCAAAATTTTAAATTAAAGTTAAATAAGTAAATTAAAGTAATAATTTTTAAATAAGTAAAGTAATGTAATAAGTAAATTAAAGTAAGATTTTTAAATTTATTAACAAAAAGTTAGAATAATAGTCAATGTTTGAGAAATAGAAATTTAAAATGAAAATTTTTATGAAATAATTTTCAAAGACAAATTTAGATGCAAATTTCAATGATAATAATAATATTTGTAATGATAAAATGATAATAATAGTAATAATAATAACAATTATAATAATAATAATTCAACAATCAGTTACCAACAACCAGCTACTAAATAATTTTAGTTATGTACTAACAACCAACAACTAGGTACCAAGTACTAACTCTCAAACAATTAGATACTTACAACTAACTACTTACAACCAACTAAATATTCTTCATTATATTTTATGAAATGTTTTTTAAATTAAATTTTTTTATTAGTCTTCAAAAATATATTTTAATTACAATCAGTAGAAAAACCTTTCCAAAATGTCTAAATTTAACAAAAATGATGATTTTCATCAAAAATAAGTAATTGTCAACTCAACACCACGTAGAATAAAATTACAATGAAAGACTATAGAATTCTAATTTACAAAACATTCTTTTAATTGATTACTACTGACTTTGTATTGCAAAGTAAAAATTGTATTAAATGAATAGTTATTGTTGATTCGTTTTATTACATATACTCGGAGTTTATCCGACAGGATGTTTTGACCCCCTAAGGGTATTAGTCATAAGAGTACTGGTCGTAAAGGTATTAGTCGTAAGGGTACTGGTCATAAGAGTATTAGTCGTAAGGATACTGGTCGTAAGGGTATTGGTAACACTCAACTAGTTACTAACAACAACCATCAAAATCCATCGAGAAATTGACAAATATCAACCTACAACTAGGTACTAACAACCAGATACCAAGTACTAACAATTGATCTTTAAAAGAAAATACTCTTCACTTGATAAAATTGGATGAAAAATTAATTGAACTCAAGGCATCAATAACTAGGTAAAAATTGAATAAATAATTATAAAAATTTAAATTACTGTAAAATCCCGAGTATAAGCTGCAGCTAATACGTACATTAATGCAACATTTCTGAATTGCAGCTAATATGATGTGCAGCTTATACAACTAAAAAACAATTCAAATCGAAGATAAGATTATTTATTTCAATTTTCAACATCACACTCCTCAAAACCATCACACTTTTCATTGTCAATAAAAGTGAAATTTTCTAGTAATTCTACAATGTTTGGATCAGACTTGTTCACATTCATTTCATTTTCTTCAATTTCAAGAACATCGTCGTCTTCACCGAATGTAACACAAAAACCATTCAAAATGGTGGAAAGGTTAACATCTTCCCAAGAGGAAACAATCCATTCGAAAATAGTATTCCAGTCAGCTGCTTTCATGTTTCCAGACTTAGTATGTTTGATGTTTTCATAATCTTTAATGATCCAATCCTCCCACTTCTTGCGCAATTTTGACTTGAACGAACGGTTAACAGTAAGATCTAATGGCTGCACCTTTGATGTCAATCCGGCAGGTATAAAAGGTACTTTGGATTCCTTCTTAATTTTATCAAGTGTAGTACTGACAAGATGTGAGCGATGCATATCAAATAAAAGCAATGATGGTACTTTTGGATCCTGGTTCCATGGTGTCTTTGGGGGCAATGTAATTCGACTCTTCCATACTTTCTTGAGCCATATCTCAAGAGTTTCATGATTCATCCACCCAGATCCATTAGCTGCAATAACAAGCTTTGATTCAGGAATACAAGTCTGGATGTTTCTTTGTGTCCAAAATAACAAAAGGCGGAAGTTTAGTACCATCCTTGAGAACACATAGATTGACGGTAAATCGTTTTTTCTCATGTCCTGTAGTTTTAATTCGGACCTCTTTGGCACCTTTAGTCTCAATTGTGTACTCTTGGGCGATCCATCGTCAAATAACAGTTTCATTAATATCATATCGTCTTGCAACCTCCCGTATATTTCCTAACTGACGAGCTAATTCAATGACAACTTTTTTTTTGCTGAACTAAAAGATCTTGGTTGTTTCTTTTGTTTTTGTTCAGAATCGTTATCCATTTTAATCAAGGATTCAAAACAGTGCAATAAACAATGTAAACAATGTAAACGATTAAAACAAAATGGTTATTGTCACGGTGAAATTTGTTTTTTAATGATAGGTTGCTGATTTTAAAATCATGTGTTTTCAACGCAAATGGTGCAGCTAATACGTGCTGCGGTTTATACGACTAAAAAATACATTTTTATAAAAATGTCATCTGCAGCTAATATGCGCTGCAGCTTATACTCGGGATTTTACAGTATTCAAAATAAATATCATAAAAATTTAATTAATGGACAAGAAAGAATTCTAATCATTAATCATCCAGTAAATAAAAAATACTGATCATTCAAGATAATATGAATCAACTAATATAATAAATTCAGAGCCGGATCTATGGGGGGGTGCAAAGGGTGCGATGCACCCGGGCCCCCTCTCAAAAGGGCCCCGCCAAACACTTTTATCTTTCCACTTTTTTTTATTTATATTTTTAAAAAAATTGCACTCATTTTCCATTTTTTATAATTTTTTTTTTGACAAAAAATAAAAAAAAGATAAAATTATTTTTCCAAAAAAGACATTACTTTTTTTCGAAAATGGTTGTTGTAATATTTCTGCAGCTGTATGAAATTTTTAAATTAGATCTAGCATCACTGTTTGTTGCAAATACGTCAAAATTAAATTATTCCGCCAAACAGCAAAAAGCAAAAATGTAAATGTGCGTCTGTTTTTTTTACTAAAAATAATTAATTTAAAAAGTGATTTATATTAAAATTATAAAATTACTTGTATTTTTTTTTAAATATTTGTGCAAAACTACTAATGTTTATTTGATTTGTATTTTTTATATGTACATAAATATTTGTTTTTGAATAAAGTTTTATATTAATATATTATTTTGTTTGACAACAGCCACAATGTAAGTGTGACCTTTTTTTCTAGAAGAAATAATTAATTTAAAAGCAATATTGGTATATTTCTTTTTAGAAAATTGTTTCCGAACAATGGATATCAATTTTATATATCAATATATATGAAGATTTTAAAATATATTGTAAATGATCCATTTATCTACATTTATCTACTTTAACTGAAAACTGTCAAATTACTGAAAAACTACTAAAAAATATACATTTATTTTTGAATAATTTTTGAATAGACTTTTTATATTTTATAAACAACAACTAAAATGTAAGTGTTTCTTTTTTATTAGAAATAATTTATGTATTTAAAATTTTATATATATAAATTATATATATATATATATTTATATTTATATTTATACATATTTATATTAAAACTATAAAAATATTTATACATATTTCTTTTTTTAGAAAATATCCCTGGAAAACTACTAATGTATATTAGATTTATAGATATACTAATTTTTGAATAAATTTTGAATAGTAATTTTAAATTATTTTGTAAACAACCAAAATGTAAGTGTGAGCCTATTTTACTAGAAATAATGAATTTAAAATATTATTATTTTTCTTTTTAGAAAATTTGTTTTAGCATTGGGATATCAATTTTATATATCAATATATGTGAAGATTTTAAAATATATTCTAAATGATCCATTGTGAGCCTTTTTTACTAGGACTAGGACTATTATAAAATAATTTAAAATAATTTATATTTTACAATCTAAACAACAAAATTATGAAAAGGACTTACTTGTCAGGAGCAGAGAAACGGAAAATATCAGAACGCAAGCAAATCGAAGACAAAAAGCAGCGTTTCAGTTTGAAATCGTGGTGTCAAAAAAGTTTAGTTCAAGAACCACAATCAAATTCGGCTCCAGTAAGAAACGATGAAACAGAAACTCAAAATATTATATCTGTGGATGAATATGAAAATAACAATCATACCATAATAGATTTACCGTCACCGATTAGTATTTCTGTTGAAAAAAACAAAAATCCTACCACAGACGATTTGGCGACTAGTACCGTGAATGATTATTTGTCAGATAATGAACTTCTGGTATCTCCATATGAAGGCAATAATAATAATGTTAGTTTAGATGTAAATACGTTTAGTACTGATCCGAATGACTGGGCATTTCCGACATCTTCTGTTTTTAGATCTGCCGTTATTAAGTTAGGCCCAAAACAGATAAGTCTTAAAAACTTTCCAAAGTGTAGTAATGGAAGATCATTTTCCAGTCATTAGTTTATGAGAACGTTAGTAAATGGTGAGAAACAAAAACGAACTTGGCTTCTTTATTCGACCGTTAGAAATGAAGTGTTTTGCTTTTGTTGTTTCTTGTTTGGAACTGAATCAGAAAAAGAAAATCGTTTCATTAAAGGATACAATAAGTGGCAAAAATTATCAGATATTATCCAAAAGCATGAAACTGGAAGTTTTCATATAAATTGTTTCCTGAAATGGAAAAAATTAGAAGATAATTTAAAAAATGATAGCACAATTGATCAGCTTCTAATTTCATCAATAAATAAGAGGAAACAAGAACTTATTCAGATTCAAAGCAGAATTTTAGATGCTATTATCTTTTTGGCCGAACATAATTTAGCTTTTAGAGGTACTAGCGAAAACATTGGAAGTCCGAAAAATGGTAATTTTTTAGGTTTAATTGAATTTTTAGCCAAATATGATACGATACTGAACGATCATCTTGAAAAAATTAAATCTAAAAAAATACATATCCACTACCTTTCTAAGACTATTCAAAATCAGTTTATTGTATTACTGGCTAATGAGATATCTAAAAAAATAATTTCAAAAGTCAAAGAGTCCAAATATTTCAGTATTCAAGTAGATTGTACGCCTGATATATCCCATAAGGAACAAACTACATTAATTTTAAGATACGTTTTTCAGGATCTCGAAGCAAAACAGTATAAAATAAATGAAAGTTTTTTATGTTTTCTAGAGGCTTCTGACACAACAGGAGAAGGACTAACTAAATTAATATTATGTGAGCTCGAAAGAAATGGTATTGAAATTCAAAATTGCAGAGGACAAGCTTATGATAATGGTGCAAACATGAAAGGCAAATACAAAGGAGTCCAAGCAAGAATATGTGATTTAAATCATCTTGCGTTATATGTTCCTTGTTTAGTCCATAACTTTAATTTGCTTTTATGCGATGCTGCTTCATCCTCTCTACAGTGTAAGAACTTATTTGGAAATTTACAACGTCTTTATACACTGTTTGCTTCATCCACTAAAAGTTGGGAAATTTTAATAAAATACGTACATATAACATAAAAACCTTTGAGTGAAACTCGTTGGGAGGCCAGAACAGAGTCAGTAAAACCTGTAGTATCTCAATTGCCGCTAATACGTGAAGCTTTAGAAGAACTAGCAGAACATCAAATGATTCAAAAACAGTTTCAGAAGACAATGCTATACTAGATTATATCGTAACAATGCCATTTCTTGTATCATTAATTGTATGGAAAAATATTCTAATTGATATCAATAAAATAAATAAAATGCTACAAGCAGAAGCAGTAGTTCTGAGTGCAGCTATTGGTTTGGTTGATGCAGTGTTAATAAAACTACAAAACTACCGTTCATCACTTTTCGAGGAAGCTGTTAAAGAAGCTCAAATCATTGCAGAAACACTAAATGTCTCAACAGATTTTCCGGTGATTCGATTGCGCAAAAGGAAACGGTTATTTGATGAAATTTGTAGCGATGAAATGCCAGCTGATCCAGTTTTAAATTTTAAGATTTCATTTTTTCTTCCATTAATAGACATAATTTCATATGAATTAGAAAGGAGATTTGCTGATGCAAAAGCAATTTGCAGCAAATTTAATTTTTTACTTAATTTAAAAAATATATCAGACGTGCAATTACAAGATTCTTGTAAAGAATTTATATCATTTTATACTGGAGATGTATCCACTGATTTAATTTCGGAAATTTTTTTGATAAAAACTTTTATTCCAGCAGAATTCGACAGCAAAAATCTTTTGGATGTTTTAAATTTTTTAACACAATATTCTGATATATTTCCTAATTTTATAATTGCGTTGCGTATATTTTTAACCTTTTCTGTAACTGTTGCTAGCGCAGAGAGATCATTCAGTAAGTTGAAGCTAATTAAAACTTACCTTCGTTCTACTATGGCTCAAGAAAGATTATCGTCATTGGCGTTATTGTCGATCGAAGTAGATGAAGCAAAATCAATAAATTTTAGTCAATTGATATCTGTTTTTGCGGAAGAAAAGGCAAGGAGGCTTAAATAAGAGTTATGTTTTTCGTATTTTTATTTTGGATTTTTATCTTAAATAAATTTCTATACTATTTACAAAAGTTCAACAAGTTGCAAATGAATTTTAAGTGCAATTTTTTTTATGTTTTTTTTTCGTTATATATTTTTTTGTTGTTTAATTATATTAATATAAATAAATAATTATTTTTTCTCTTAAAAGCTAATTATATTTAAAAAAAATCAAGTATTTTTTTAATAGCTGTGAATAATAAAAGTAAATAAATAAATCATGTTATTGTATTAATTAAAACTTATTGTTATTTTATTTTATTAGAAGAATAATTTTTTTTAAATGAATGGAAGAGGGCCCCAAAATCAAAATCGCTTCTTGCACCTGGGCCCCCAAGTGGCTAGATCCGGCGCTGAATAAATTAATAAGATCTAGTAGATAATTGGTTTAATTTTAATTATTTTTTTAAAAGTAATACATGTACTCAAATTAATTGACTGATTCCTCAATATATTCCAAAAATCAGTATAAATTCATTACAATTATCAAAGTCAGCAATCTACATAAAAATAATNAAAAATCAGTATAAATTCATTACAATTATCAAAGTCAGCAATCTACATAAAAATAATTATCATTAAATTCCAAGAACCTAGATAACTAATGATATTGAAAATCCCATGACCTTGGAGACCCCCTCACTATAGTCTGAAAAAAAAAATTTTTGTACTGAAAATCCCATAAAGCCAAAAAAAGTAAGTTGCCGCAATTGCGTAATCAAAAGTTGTCGCAGGCCCCTCCCCGGGGGGGGGGGGGGGTAATTGCGCCAGAGGTGCCATAACTACCTACTCAAGGGCAATTTATTACATTTCATTAAAAGTTTTGAAAAATCATACATGTTGATAAGTAATTTTTTAATGCTAAATGCTTAAACATTTATTTTGTTATAGCTGTTGTCTATAATATCAATATTTTAAATTTTTAACTATTTTATGAAAATAAGAAAAAAGGATTATTTTTTGACAAATTTTCATAATTTTAGATATTTTTTTTGCCAATGTAAATGTCACTTTCGGAATTTTTTGAGTTTGAAGCATTAAGTGAAGTTTTTTAAAATATTATGATTGATGACAATGAAACGGTTGCTGATTTTATCTATCGTGATTCTTCTGAAATAAAAAATTCGAGTATAATTCATAAATCAGGCTTGGATCGCTCAGCATTTAAGGTCAACACAATACATGACTCAAATCGTGAAGTCTAACGACGACAGATGATTCTCACTGTTTCGTGAAAGTTTTCCAAAAGTGCTCAAGTCTCGATTTTTACCATAACCAATATCACTGGGTTATTCGCTTATGATTGACATAGCTTCAGTTGAAAATGAGAATTTCAAATATAGAATTTCAAAGTTTTGCATTTGACGTTGCTGACATGCCAGAACTGTTGCCTAAGTATCAAAGTAAAAATCAAATCTTGCACTTATCCTAAATGTGGAATTTATTTTGCTTCCTTAACATTACTCCATAATCATCGCAAAATGCACACAAAAGAAAAAGATATGATAAAAACAAGAATCCAGCCAAAATTAGTACTCCATAAACATAATAATTAATTTATGGTTATAAATGAAGAATCAGTTGGAATTGAAGCATGCGAATGGATCGACGAAAATTATTTAGACTTAGCCAATGCAATAATCTTACAGTCAGTTGAGGAAAGAAATATTCCAGTGATAAGCTTAGATAAACATTTTTAGGGCCCATGGGAGAATGAATAATTTTGAAGTTAGATAAAATATTGAAAAATGATGAGAACAAATAAAATGAAAATAAGTTAAACTTGATTTTAAAAAAATTATTTTATCAAAATATGAACTTTAAAATTTCTTATTACGTTACGCGACATGGTCAGGCGATTCAGAATTTGTTATGATTTGTTACAAGAGGAGGGGATCAAAAAGTCGATTTTTAGCGTTACGTAATTTACGAACGTTCCCTTATCGCTCCATGGTAACTGTTGAGGTGTTTGAGCACACTGCTTATAAACTCTCTAGCTTGTTTGTTAATAGCCTTTGTCAGTCCTAGACCATCTACCTGTTTTGGTGAATAAATAATCGCATACATAAGGCGATGTTTGGGTGATAGATTCAGAACCTTATTTGACTTTATTAGTTGCCTGATGTCTTGGTCAAATTTGTCGATTGATGGTTTTGATGTCTTCGCCAAGAAAAGAGAAGATTAGTTTGAAGTGTAAAGATATTGTGTACCTTGGCTAGGCTTACAATAGGTTGTTTTGGTGAATCCATCTCATTACACGTTGGTTTATTTTTTTCATAAAGATTATATAACTGATAGACATGGTGGCAATTGGCCTCCGGTTTGATAGATAATTAGTTCTGTCATCCTTTCCAGGTTTTAAGATTAGGATTGTCTTAAAATTTTTGGGATGTCATAGGTTTCCTGAATGTTGTTGAATATTTGCACCAGGAACTCATATTTCATCCATTCTTTCCATTTCTTTATTGTAAAGTTGTCTTCCCCATGTGCTTTGTCGTTGCTATTCTTGGAGGTTTTGATATTGTAAATCGTTATGTTATTAACTTTCGTTATGTCATTGATCATATTCCGGGTGCAGGTTGGTTTTTCTCTTTCTAAGTGGAAGTCACTTACTTAGGTCCTGAATATTGGTATTTACCTTGTCGATTTCCTTCATTGCTCTTCCAGAATTCAGGATGTACAGTCTCTGAATTTGGCAGGAACATTGAGGTTTCTTTCCATTTCGGTAGGTTTTTTTTGGTTTCTTTCATTGTATTTTTTGGAGAATCAGTTTAGTATTTGGTTTATATCTATCTTGTGGTCTAAAACTTTTTATAATATTTTCGATCTACACATTTCTCTCCTTATTTTGTCATTTGAATTTTTTGATATTTTCTGATATTATATCCGCGAGATCATTCTTTCTTTTCTTGCGTCAAGTGAGCTAAAGTTTGTTTCCTCGGAATTTTTGATAAAGTCAGAGATATTGTAGCTATCATTTTGTCTTGGAAAATCTATGGTGTCAATATCTGTGGTTATCTTTACATCTGGTGCGATGGTCAAGATATCATCCATTTTCTCTTTGATTGTAGATTTATGGGTTGAAAATATCTGGTTATCGAAGTCAAGGATCGCTTAAGCCATTTTTCCCTTGTTGGCAATATAGACATCCATACATATAATTACACAGATAATTATGTATTTCTGTCAACTATACACAAATTTGTTATGAATTGCTGAATATTGTTTGAAAATATTATATTTAACTAAATTATCTACAAAATAGTACCTCCAAAAGCATGAATTTATAACTAAATTGTCTATGATTTTGCTTAAATTTACTATGAATAACCATGCCTTTAATAAAGATATCTAAAGTGACCCCGATAAGTTTTGAATTACTTACTAAATTGTCTAAAAATTGCTAAATATTGTTTGAAGATGGTCATATTTTACTAAATTACTGAAGAATATTTAAGATGACCATGTAATTGTTATTAAATGTCCTCAGAATTTGTTGTATGGTATTCAAATGATCATGTTTTACTTACATTGTATATTATTTGTCGAATATTTTAAAAAATGTGTATAGTGTACATCAGGGGTGGGCAAACTTTTTCTATAAAGGGCCACATAGAAAACTTGATTGTTATCGGGGGCCGCATATATATTTTGTGAATTTAATGAACTTAATGAACTCGCCGTCAGAAAAGGGCTTGTTACGTTTTACAATCTTATGGGACAGCATCAAACTGGTCTCGGTTGCAGTATCTTGTATTACAGAATGTTTGGTGAGAACAGCTTGCTGCTTCTTTAAATTATTAACCAACTCCTGGCATTTCTTTTTTCTCTCTTCGTTTGTTAAATTGCGCCCGAAATCCAAATATCTTGTTTCGTAGTGTCTTTTCAAGTTGTACTCTTTAAAGACGCTCACACACTCACGGCACAGCAAGCAGACTGCTTTGCTCCCAACGCTCGTGAAGCAGTATTTAGCAGTCCATTCGACATTAAAAACACGATATTCGTCTTCAATCTTTCTTTTTTTAGCAACACTCATGGGTAATTCAAAGTCTATTCGCTTTAAAATTACAATTTTTACAAAGCCTTTCAAAATGTAAATTGTAAATAAAAGCCTCTTCTGGTTGAACGGAAAAGCAGTTTCAATGTTAACTAGTAATGACCAGTAATTAATAATATTCTGGAGCCATAAAATCAATTAAATATCCATAAATTCGAATCAAAGCAATAAGAAATACATTTCAAAAATATAGGCAAAACTGCAAGTCTAAGCTCCAAACAAAGAAAATTAATTTCGCATAGGATCGCCACATGTACATGCATACGGGCCGTAGTTTGCCCACCCCTGCTATATATAATACTGTATGTCCATGCATAACCTTATTTATACCCAAAATATTTTTATTATATAGAATTGGAGCCTGTTTCAAGAAGCTTCAACTCCAACATCAGCCAATCAGACCTCTCGTTTAACGACTGAGCACCTGCTCAGCGTTCGCCAGAATAGACATAAAAGCTTTAGATTTCAGAGGGTCGAGAATCTCTCCCCTAATGCCCGACGGGCCTGATTGTTTATTAAAATAAAATTTGATTTTTTTTTATTATTTGTAAGTACCATTGCATGACAAACTATAAAAGTGAAATAGGACTTGGATTAAGGGACGCAACTTTAAAAAGAAAAAGACGAACGAGAAAACATAATTAATAATAGCAGACAAGTTGAATTAGAAATTAATGGTGAAAACATTGTCAGTTCGCAGAAGCATATTAAAACAAATTATTAAAGTTATTAATCACGAGTATCGAGTATTTTCAACTTAAAGACAGGAAAGCAATCGAATCGAGACAATGGATTGTCGAAACCAGAAGCAACATGAAATTGATTGTGAATTTCAAGCTGTATTATAGATGTGCTATTCCTCCAAGAGGATTACAATAAGCACTCAAAGTCCCGAATATACTTGGGGATGTTATATTATATTGTTTATTACTATTTTGTTTTGTGTGTGTTACGAAGTTGCAATGTTTAATAAGAAAATTGTCGAGCCCGAAAGAGTCACCGACAAATGTGTTGGGACAGTCGGGGTGTGTGCTGTGTACCAATTGAGAGATAAAAATAATAATAAACAATAATATTAATCGTAACCAAACTTTTATTAGAACAAAAATATTAAGACCTTGAGTCTGGGGGAAAGTTAACGCGGATTTGAATAATCAGATCCGAACTGGATTTCAGTTTTGTAAAAACTTGAATATTTAGCTAGAAGCTTGTCTTGTAATCGTAATAGGGATTGGAGGCTTTATCTCAACTTTATCTTTGCTCTCGTAGTTTTACGAAGAATTTGAATAGAAATTAGGATAGGATTTGGAGATTTTTACTCTCAACTGTATCTTTACTCTCGTAGTTTTGTAAAGTATTTGAATAGTCAGTCAAAGTTTGAATTGAAATCGTTTTAGGATTTGGAGGTTTTAATTTCAACTTTATATTTGATTTTGTAGATTTGTAAGGAATTTGAATCTTGAGTTAAAGTTTGAATTGAAATCGTTTTAGGATTTGGTGGTTTTAATTTCAACTTTATATTTGCTTTTGTAGATTTGTAAGGAATTTGAATCTTGAGTTAAATTTTGAATTGAAATTGTATTAGGGTTTGTAATCTTTAATTTCGGCTTTATCGTTGCTCTCGTAGTTTTACAAATAACTTGGATATTTGGTTAACTGCTGGAATTGGGATTAGAACTTTTATTTACGATCTAGGTACTTGTTAGTACTCGTATTTAATTTTTTAATCTTTCTTTATCGATTTCTATTTTTTCTTAATTTTTGAATTTACTATAGCGATAATTTACTATAGTAAATTATCGCTATATAGTTTTTTAACCAATCTGGATTTCCCAGATGGTGGCCTTTTATATTTTGGTATTCACAGATTTTAATTGTGAACACCAAAATACTAATAAAAACAACTGTACATTACAACGAGTATCGAGTATTTTCAACTTAAAGACAGGAAAGCAATCGAATCGAGACAATGGATTGTCGAAACCAGAAGCAACATGAAATTGATTGTGAATTTCAAGCTGTATTATAGATGTGCTATTCCTCCAAGAGGATTACAATAAGCACTCAAAGTCATTGTTGTAATATCGAATCATTTATGTGGTTGTAAATTGGTGATCAATTGTGCTGGTCAATAAAAGTTTATATTAGCTGGGATTCGTTCTCAATTAAGGCACGCTTTGAAGTCAGATCAATATTTGCATTCAATGATTAAGTTAAAACTCAACTTACTCATGTTATGATATCGAAGAAAATGATTAATTTATGTTAATTTGAGGATATTATGAAAAGTTATTTTAATAAAAGAGCGATGAAATATAAAAAATTAAGTTATGTCCGAAATTTTGAAAAAATTAAATAATTGTTATTACAAAACGCTCGGAAGATTTTTGAAAAACTTTATCGAATCAAGACAGATAGAATAATTAAAAAGAAAATTATTAGAGCTATTATATTATGCAATTTAAGGAGGACTATAATTAAACTGTCTTGTGTCAAATGTTTATTATTATAATTATTAAAAAATAAAGTGTATGGTGAAATAACATCATTCATTACCCCTATTTTAAATATTAAAACAGTGCGTTTTAAGCTGCGGTTATATCTGAGAAACGTAAACTAATTGATACATTTTTTCGACAATTTGTAAACTAACTACGACCAGTTTCCATTAACTAATGAAACAATATTTCCGCTATATAATAATTAAACAAAAATATATAAGATGTGTAATTGATCACGACATCCGTTTGGATTTGAACGACTTTGAAGTCATTGTTGATTTTATATTATTACATTAAAATTTGAATTAGCATATAATAAATATTTAAGACCCATTATACATGAATGTATTCCTATAATATTTGAAATAATTTGACACAAATTACATAAATGAATTTCTCGCGAATCCATCGCTTAATCACTTACAATTTTTCAGAAACTTATAAAACAATATTTTTGCAAAAATTGAGTATAAAAATAAATTTAAAAAGTACATTACTTATTAGTTTTTAAGAAAAACATTTAAAAAAATAAGAGAAAATTCACAATATATTTGAAACAGCGACACAATATTGTAATAATGGAATTATAAAAATTTTCACAAAAAAATTATATTATTCAATATAAACTAATAAAAATAAAAAACTAAAAAATTTAATACCAATTATAGTGTCTAAAAAATCATAAATTTGATTTCTCAGCATTGGAAAATTTCAAGTTATAGGAATAAAATCAATATACCGAATAATTGCCAATGTCATTTATAGTGGTATTGTCATTTTTTATTTAATTAAAATAACTTTAAATTATTGAAATATGCTTTCGAGATTTTCAGCTTCGGCAGCTTCATAAAACTCATCATAACCCTAAATGGATAAGTAGATTATAAATAAATAAACTATTACCCCAATATATTTTCCATCCTTTAAAACTCTTGGTGGAGTAAATGCTTTAGCCCCTGATGCTAGAACTTTTTCTTTCATAATATCTCGTTTTTCAGTTTCAACTGAAATATCTACTGTTTGAAATGTTACTTTCATCTTAACTAAAAGGTCGTGGACATAGGTTTGTTCGGATTTAATCTATTAAATAATATATTATATTTAAAAGACAATAAAAGAAGATAAAAATAACCTTTGAACTACCAGACACAGAAGAAATATACAACTCGACAGTCATTTTAAAAATGATAAAATTATTGATATAATTAAAACATAGTGTAAATTAAATATATTAAGTAAAATTAAGTTAGTGTGCTACATGAATAATGAAATTTAATAGTAAATGTGTACAATGGTATGCACAGGTAATATAAATTTATAAAAAAAATTTGCATACATCCAATTAGATAATTTTTACACTAACAGAATCTAAATTTACTAATTACATGATATACGAAATTTTCAAAAATTATATTTATTGTCTCATAAAATTTATTTTCGAAGTAATTAAAATGATAGAATTTCATAAAGATACTTAGACCAGCTATTAATAAATTAGTGACAAAACTAAATTACTGTTTAATAATGGAATGGCATTACATTTTTATTTTTTACATATTAATCTCATTAATTCTTGTTGGTATTTCGAGTTATTAATTTACAGTGACTCAAAAACCCCAAATAAATTTGATTTACATTTTTTAATACTAATGATCACTTCCTTTTATTAGCATGTTGGTGTTGTGTAACGTAATTGAGAACAAATGGGCAGAACTCCTAGTATTTTATTTCACTATCTTACTACCAATTTGAATTGGTAATAATTTATCACGTTCCTATGTCAACCCACTTACATTATTTGCTACTCTCTTGCCGTCGATTAGTCGATAGAGATTCTGGGCGTAGTCCGGACGGAACCATGTCGATTCAATCGATTTTACAAAAATATATAAAAAACAAAAAAATCGCAATCATCGACCTGACCGTTTTGTTGGGGAAATTCACGAGCTGCAATGTTGACAAAGTTTCCAACACAAAAAAGATTATCGGCCATTTACCACTTTAGTTTGGAAAGTGTGTCATTCTGTTGACTCCTGAGTTCCCCGTTTTTAAATGTTCTCTCTTATCAATAGAGGTGAACAAACTCAAGGTAATAGCTTTACGTCTATTCTACTGGTTGTTGCAGCTATTCGTCTATTGTGTTTCCGAACGTCAGTAATACGAACTTATCGGTTTGACATCTTGTCGAAAGTGCTGGATATTTGATGGTTCGGTGTATAGGTCAATTTGCTATATGTGCCGTCGTGGACACTGCCCATGTGGGAAAATCTAACCATTGTGGGGTTTGATGATGATTTCTGTTAAACTCTTGCCACCAAGATAAATCTACTGTAAACGACGAAAATTTAAAATCAAAAACTCCCTCTTTAGAGCCCTCGTTGAAATCGTCCTACTTATAGTGAGCATGCACCGTGAACAGGCCTGTGAGAAATTAACTGGTACCTTCTCTTCTACCCCTTCACGATGCCTACTCCACTAATTAATAAATTACAGCAATGCTGAAGCATAAACTTAAAAATCTTTACAAATGATGATAAATCTACAATTGAACTAGATAATTTAAATGAGTTCCCAAAACGAATGAAATTATTTTATAAGACGGAATGAATGAACGCGAATGAACAAGAGGAAATTTTAATGAACTATTACATTCTAAATATCTTAGAAACAATTGATTAAATCCAATATTAAGATACTCTTCACTAATAAATGTACATATTCAATAAATAACAATTACCCGTTAGATATATGCGTTTATTGAAAGTTCCAAATAAAATTTCACAATATTTTTCAAAAATGGTCACAAAAGTTTAGCTTAGGCTGGGCTAGAATCCATTAGTACTCTAATAAAATGGAGCTCTCTTTATCTGCGGAAAATAAACGTGAAAATTGGTGAATCGTGCGATAAAGATTTCCACAATATAATTCCAATTAATCCGTAAAGTAAAAGTGTAATAATTGCTTCGAAATTAAATGAAATGGTTAGCAATCTTCTGTAGAATTGATAAAAATTTCTTCAAGCCTTGAAAAGTAGTTCAAGAATCGTTGGATAAATTTTGAAAAAAATAATAAAACGGGTAAAGTGGCTATTGAGATGACCCTTTATATAGTTTCGTTGTACATGCCTTCGACCAATCAGGATAGATTGTGTGTTTCAGATTGTGTATTATTTTTTATTTTTTTAATCTGAAATTCCAATCGTTTTGATTGGTTGATTTCTTTATTTTTTTTAAATTTATTGTTTTTACTTTAACTCTTTTCTTTTCTTTTTACTCTGATTGATCGAGGGGTCGCCTTTACATACTGCTCTCATTCCATGAATAAGATAGTATATTTTGTTATTTATGTGTCTTTTTCGATGATTTATGTAAATTTTATGCTTTTCAAATTTTTTCCGTATACGCCAACTTGCGTTTTATAAATTTATTATTTATGTTTAATTTATTTAATTTTTACTTTAGTTTTACTTAGTGTTTTTCAAATTAGTTTGAGTATTATTGGCGCTTTTTACATGCTATGTAGATATCTCAGTTGCCTATTTAACTGCTAACTTAACACAAAGAAGCAGATTAAAAAGGAAGACTTGATTCTATCCCAACAATAAGTTCAAAGACAAAGTTACCCATCACTGAAAAACACAAATGGAAAAATAGAATTCACACTTAACTAAATCTACCGAATCTGAAAAGACAACATCATGAAAGAAAGACCGAATAAATAATAAAGCCTTCATAATCAAATTTTAATCACTTCCACTATTTTTACTGAACGCAATTTGGTATTTCATGTTAATACAAAACACTACTACTTTTATTGATTTATTCTCATTTCTTATAATTCTTATGTTTTCCGTTGAGTGTTAAACGACAGCAGAGACCGTGGAGTAAATCGAATAGATATATTCTATGTATAGTCCATACTAATTATAGTTTAACAGAGTGAGCTCACTTTTTACTAACATTCTGCAATTTGAGACATTACCAACGTTGTTTATTCAACGGATTTTGAGTGAAAAAAGCATTGTTTTATGAGTTACGCTGGAAACAGCACAAAGTGGTATAATTTTGGTTACCTGTAACCCACCAATTTACAAAAGTTCATATAAAATCTTTTCACTTATTTAATTGTCATTGAAATTTGAACCAAAGTTGATATCTCTGATGACACTGAATTGCCATATAAATCGTTATGAATGTTCACATCGCATTTAAACAAGCTATTATAGTTAACCTTATCATCACCGTACATTGTATGACCATGCATTAAATCGCATATCTGTGTAGCAAACCGATCAACTGGAATTAGCTCTTGCAAAGTTAGTAAATGAAGTTGGGCATTTAATCTTATGTGATCTGAGAAAATATTAGCATCTAACGTAATTCCAATCACTGCACATGAAATATCCTTTGTAACCATTTCAAAATAAGTACCAACATGACCCTCAACTTCCACTGCATATTCAATTGGATATAAACTATCTTCCGGAGAAAAATAGTTGTTGGATTATCCTATCCTCGAGCCATCATAAAAATTTTATAAGAGAAAAGAAAATTTTGAACAAACTTTATTTTCCAAAAAAACCAATAAAAACCTTTATTTTTAAAAAATTACAAAAGTCACAAAAACTAACTTTCAAAAAAAATCAATGAGTTTTGACTTAGTATTTCTCCAAATTTTAGCTTGACAAGTGTTGTTAAAACAAAATACTTTGCGCATTTTTCTGTGTTGTTTAGACATACCGTTAACATATAGGTTGAGGTTGTTTGGATGAGGGTAAAATGAACCAATGCACAGAATAATGAATTACACATGTAGTGTTATCACACAGAAAAATAATATATTCCAAGAAAAAATTAATTTAATTTATTTTAAAATAAAAGGAATGAAGTAGGCAGTATCTCAATATGTATAAGATGTTAGTCTGAAACTCTTAGAATTAAATACACATCAGTTTAATAAAGTAGCAGAGAATGTATGGGTGGATATCAAAATATAATATAAATAGACGCCAAAAATTCATTTATTGGGACACTCATTTTTCAAGTTTTAGTAATCACTGACGATTGTGAATTTTGTCAGATCATTGTAAGAAAGCTAAAAGCAAGCATTTGTTTAGTGTACGGTAATTTGAATGGTAATTTTAGGATTGTTTTAGTTTTTGTTAGTTTTATGTTTGAATAAGTATTAATGTTTTTATGGCCCCAGTCGGTAATAATTTTCAATTCATCAACAATCCCAAATTAATTGAGTGAGGGTCAGAACATTAGAAGGTTTTGACTCGAGGCTGAACAAGCTTCAGGATAGAATTGACTGGTCAACTGGTCCAGTTGAGTTTCACCTGAATGGCCTGGTCTCCACATAGATCTATAGTATGAGCCGGCTCGGAGTACCTTAGCTGGCCTTTTTGATAAGTAGTTCTGGTATTAAATCTCACCTGCTCATCGATTTTCAGCCGATGAGTGCATCACCAATATGGTTGTTGCCATGGGTATAAGAAAATGTTTACGAAAGAGTTATTGACAAATCTATCAGCAACTGTCACACATTCAAACAATACACTCCTTAAATTCAAACAAAGGTAACATTTCTATAATTATATTTATATTATCTTCATATTTAAATTATTAAAATAAAATAAGAAAAAGAAACGGTGTTGTAAAATTAAAAGTTACAATTATTAAATAAAATTTACATTCACATATCAATTTATACAAGATAAAATTTTCAATGCTAAAATTCTATAAATCATACTTTCCTAAATTTGAACCGATTGCAAAGTTCTCACCAATTAACAATAATTAAAAATTTTCGCAGCAATTAAAAGAACAAATTTCATGGAAATATCATTTGTTTATTTAATAGAAATTCCTTTGAAGGTCGAGAATATTTCTTGAACTGTTAATCACAAATAAATTTCTCAATTCTTGAATGTTTATTAAACGTCTTTAAAATTGACAAACTTTTGTGATTCAAATTTCGATATAACTTTTAAATATTTATAAATCGCCCAATGAAATTTTTTTACCCAATATATTTCCTTTAATTTTTCTTTAAATTTTCAAATTCGAGATTTACTATTACTTTATATTTCCTAAGATTATTTTCAGCCTGGTTTTTAAGTAGATCAAACTTGAAGAGCCTTTTAGAGATGTTATACAAACATGTTTATTTTGTAGTTATGTCTACACTTACGACTTGGTAAGAAAAATTCAAGAAAAAAATTTAAGATATTTATAATCATAACTATTTTACAAAAGTCTAAAAACCTTTAAAGTTTCTAAATATTTGACCTATCTTTAACCTAAATTTAGAATTCCCGGGTTAAAATAATTATAATAGTTAACAGATATCTTTCTAATATATTCTTTTAATAATAACGTTGTTTAAATATTCCATTTCTATGAAAACCTTTTAAAATAAGTAAAATGTCAACGGAATATGCTCAAATTGCCAAACAAATATTCACTAAAAGTAGTAGGCTGAGAGATCAACGAATTTATAATAATAAAGTTCATTCTCTTGGTTGGAGCGCAGATGGTTCAAAATTAGGAACGGGTTCATCTGACAGAGCTATAAATATTTTTTATTTGGATAATTATAGTCTTGTATGATTCATTAAAATTTTTATTATATAATTAAAATCCAGACTAAAGGATCAACTATTAGAGGACATAGTAATGCTGTTGATCAGCTTCGATGGCATCCAACTGATTCACATATATTTAGTACTACTGGTGCAGACGGATCTGTTAGATTATGGGATACTAGAACGTCAAATAAATCAATTGGTTTATTGCAAGGCAAAGGAGAAAATATTAATTTAGCTTGGAGTCCTGACGGTAATACGCTAGCAGTTGGAAATAAAGAAGATTTGGTAATAAAAGTTTTTTGTAACTTTTTAAAATTATAAATTAGGTGTCATGGTTGGATGTTCGAAAAGGATTAGAGGCTTTACACGTTGAACAATTTAAATGTGAAATAAATGAATTTTCGTGGAATAATGATGGAGATTATTTTGTCTTAACCACAGGTTTGGGCACTTTATATTTTTATAGGTAATCTTATTTGTTGCATTTAAAAATAATTCATTTTAAGTTAGTTTTCCGAATATCAAACGAGAATATACTCTTAAAGCACATGCTGTAAATGTTCTATGTTTACAATTTGATCCTACTGGAAAGCATTTTGCGTTAGGATCAGCAGATGCAGTCGTTTCCATTTGGGATATTTCTGAAACCGCCTGTATTGGGACATTGTCTAGGTAATTTATATTATTATTATTTAGTTTAAAATGTATTTGGATTTTTTATTTACATTTAATCGAAAATTTTATTAATATTAAAATTTTATTTTATATCCAATCTAATTCGCTTTAGTTTTTACTACCAGTTTAATTTGCATTACTCATCAGATTTGAAGAATAAAATGTTTTGATTTGTAAATTTTTTTTATAAAAGTCCTATTTCTTATGAGCCTAGCGTAAACGGTATTATATTTTTTGTTAGCAAAACATTACGTTGATATAATGATAATACATTTTAACATAAAAATACACACATAATTACCACAACGCTTCGAACTTAAGCAGTTATGAATTCTGTTGAGTCAAATCGTGAACAACTTAGCTTTAAATTCCTTTAATATTCCCCGCCACTTTGTGATGTTATTCGCCACCCACCAAATTTTTATATTGTCCAACCTCCCAATAGCTAACTTTATGTAGACGTGAAGAATTTAATATCACCTTACAATAACAAAGATAAAATATAATTTAATGTCCAGAGTTCTGAGATTCCTGTCAATCAACTACGCAATGGTTACGTTTCATAGGAGGCAAAATCAGATATACTTTTATCAGCTTTTACAAATGTGGGAAATAAATAAAATGTATAAGAAATATGATAGAATAACCAATAAAATTGATGATATTTCAATTCAAAATTGTATTTAAAACTTTCGGCCCTGCCGGTGGCATTTGCCACCATAATATTTACAGGGGTCTACTTAGTGTGCCATATTTTACTCCTAATTACTAGATTTCATCCCAACAAGCTATTTTAAAGAAAAACCACGTGTAGTTTTAGACATTTCAAATTTGGTTTGGGAATTCTTGATAATCAATAAATATTAACAAAAAATATTTTTAAATTTAAGAATACAGCGCTGAAATGGTTAATTTTGGTGAAAGAAAATAATTTTTTTTGATTCTAAAATCATCTACTAAAGGAACAATTATTTAATATTACGACAGTTTTTCGATTATCTTTTATGCATTTGTTTTGTTTGTAAAATAATAAAGACTTTCTAATTTTATATCCTTCATATGTTTTCAATCTCTGCTCAATATTCAATAAATTTGATTTTTTCGCCATGGCTCTTATAAATAGGTGTGGAAAATCAGTCATATACATTTTTAATCGATTTGAAAATAATAAAAAAATATGAGAAAAGCAATAATTTTTTTAACTTATCATAGAAAATGCAAAATGTTACAAGATGAGTTCAAAAATTCATTGCCAAGATTAGCCGCGGAGACTCTTTATATAAAAAAACGTAAACCGTCCATCAACATTCAACTAAATTAATACTTAAATTAATATTTAATTAGATTTAAAATTTAAAATTAAAAAAATACATCAAATATAAAAAAAGTTTTTTTTTAAAATAAAATATTAAAAAATTAAAAATTAAATTAAATTATAGAATTTAAAATTTAAAAGATAGGAAATAATATTTGGGTAACTAAAATAAAATATAATTAAACCAATAAATTTATTATAAAATAAAATACGAAATAAATTTATTTTTCCCCAACAATAATTATTAAATGTAATAATGATCAAATTCACTTGAAAAAGGCAGTGCCGAAAATTCGTGAGTATCAACAAACATCGATATATTACTGATTTTTTAGTCTTCAAGCTCTCTTTTTAATAAATTCAAGGGAAAATCAGTGGTGAAATTGGAAGAAATAAAAGTTCTTATAATAATATTATCATAGTGAATTTAATCTTAAAAGCAAAGAAATTTTCAATCCTTAAAAATTTATAAAATAGCCTTTATATAAAGGTGATTCTTAATTGGAGGTTTGTACATATATGTCATTATTCCAGTGAAAATTAATAATGCTTACAAGTAAGAAAAAGCTGTAACAGTGTGATTATCTCTGTGTTTGACTACATGGTATTTTGGGTTTCTGCACTGTAAATTTGAATTTTTACTTTAGATGTGAAGTTTTCTTTTACATTCATCAATAACGCCTTTCTCAATCTTGTTGATATAGTTTCTGTATCATATATTTTTCGATAATTGGGCAAATTCTCGATTTTCTTCAAAGCCAATATCATCCTGTTAGGGAATTTTGTCAGTTTCTTTGTGACAATTACTTTCACTGTCTGTTATCCAATTGAATTAATGAGAAATATAATTCAATCTTCCCGATAATTCAATTCAAATTATCTTCAATTGAATATCTTTGACTGCGGGATAATTTTTAGTAAATCGGGTTGAAAGCGTGATCGACTGTAATAAGAATAAATAACGATACGTGAAAGATCTTTTAATGAAAAACAGTTAGTGATGGACACGCTATGCATACTGTACATACTGAAACTGAGAACTGAAAATAGTTACGTTAATATAGAACTTATAAAGCATAAATAAACTGTACAAATTTCGTGATTCCAGCTTTATTCCTGGTTTACATAAGGATTTTCAGTTTGTAAAACACTTCGAAAGTTAAATTTAAAAATGAAAAGTCATATCTAAATGATATTAAGATTTTCATATATTATTGTTTCTATAAGCAATAAAATAGAATTTAATATATTTCAATTTACCTTAGGCTGGAATGGCCATTACGAACGGTTGGGTTTTCTTATGATGGTCGAATGATTGCTTCTGGAAGTGAAGACCATTTTATTGATATTGCTGAAGTTGAAACTGGCAATCAAATCTATAAGCTTAATACAAACTCAGCTGCTTTCACTTTGGCTTGGCATCCGAAAGAATATTTGCTTGCATTTTCCAGCGACGATAAAACCAATGAAAGAGATCGTGATCAAGGTTCCGTTAAAATGTTCGGTGTAAATCAATCTACTGATAGTTTGCTTCCCAGTGCATATAAATTTGATGTTTCGGTTTAATTGTTATTTGTTTAATAAATTTATTGTAATTATTTTTTTGGATTTTTCTTTGCTAAAATTTGGCTTGATATTAAATTTGTACTTTAAAAGAAATTCTTTTTATTTTAGCGAACGGCTTCAATAAATATTTAAAAATTGGATAAAGATTACATTTTAACTTAATAAAAATGTTAATTATTATGAATTGTTTATTTTGAAAGAGTAAATGCCACATCCAAAATATAAAAATTATAGCGAAATAAAGTATATGTTTCTTATTGAACCAATAAACATTCAGACAATGAGTTTTTATTGGAATGGAAATATCACAGCTTTGGTGGGTTAATGGTAATATACATTTTAGCATTTCGTGTTTTTTCCTGTCTAACCCAGAATAAATTTACTGTTAACCACTGTACCCGTTGAATGCTCAATGCTCAACACAATCAATTTATTTACCATTTCAAATTTTAACGTAATTATCCACGTAATGAATATGAAATATTTTCATTGTTGTATGAAACAGTCTTGCCAGCGAGTGCGAGTCACTGATTCCCGGCTTTAATAGTTGGGTTCCTAACTCGTTCCCACTGGTTCAAGGTTGATTGAAACAGCACGATCATCAATTTTTCCATGCATTGATAAGATTATCATGATTTAAATTAATTCGTAATATTATAACCAGTGGCGTAACTACTGTGGTAGCAGCTACAGCCGTGCTGTGGGCCTGACCCGATCAGAGAAAAATAAAAATTATGAGTAGTCAGTCAGAAGGACGTGTTGTAATGCGATAAATTGCTAATTACGAAATAAACATTATGGACATTACAAACGAATACATGTCGCCAAAAATTCGATTGTTGTTTAGCTGTACTTCATAATATATTATGAATATGTTCTTACTATACATCCTCTTTTGTGCGTAATATGACAGCAATTGGTTATTTGGTAAATGCGTATTATACGGTGTTTTAAAAACTAAATTAATTAAATTAAAAACTCATTAAAACGTTAAAAACAACACACTTCAAATTGATTTTACAAATGTTCAAGGATTAGTAAACTGAAATAAAACTAAAACGTTGCAACCTTTTACTTTTTCAACGTTGTATTCCCAAATAAATTGAATTGAATACTCGGACAGCTTTTCTCTTGAGATTCTTCCTTTTTTCCTCATAAAATACTTCGAAAGTGACTTCATCCTTCGATATTTGTGTCATTTAAATCATCAATCTCCATATTCCCTAAAAAACGTCTTTCTGCGCCATTCACCCTCCATTGGCCTGTAATAATCCGACTTCCGAGTGAAACATTTTAAAGCAGCACTTGTATCATAGTGTTTTTTTTTCAACTGACTGTAGGCTTTATGAAAACATTGAGCGAGCCCCTCTCTATGCACCCTCATACCACTGGTTATGGAAGATCCTCCTCGATCATACTTCCGCCGGCAGACAAGCTTCATCACACTCAACGATTTTTGCACTGCCGTCATTTGAAATTCCACCCGGGTGTTGGAATATAATAACATATAACCTCCCTGCAAACATAGGTATATTCACTTGTCGTTTTCCTATTCATTTTCAATTCAAAAGCATTATCATTAAATTCCACCACTTTGATGTAACGATAGATTCCCTTTAAAAAAAGCTTAAAACTTAATCGTGAATTATAAAAATACGAATACTGCAAGCATAGTTGCATGGACGCACACGGAACCATTGAACGCCATTATTTCGGGACTTATATCGGATATAAGACAAGCTCGGATTGCCTTGACAGAATATAATGCATGCTATTTCGTATTGACACAACTTTGCCATGCATTCATTTCCTGCGAGTTGAACGTCAAACACGTTATTAATACATTATTCACTACTTTTCGTTAAAAGTATTTCCGAGTTGGTTAAAATTCATTCGTTGTCTACTAGATGTGATTTTTCTTTTGAGTCTCACTGGGTTGATTAGTTTTTAATTTAATTTATTTTGCCATTTACCGTTTATTTTAATTTGCAGTAAAAGCTTAATTAACATTTGAATCTAGAAGCTAAATTTTGTTTTAATTATAATATTTGGAAATAATTTTAAATTTCAAGATATAAACAAGATATAATGCATCATAAAATGTCATATCAACACACAAGTGGATCAACAAAACGTAAAAATAAGCGTGAGATGTTAAGATTAAGTAAAATACAACAATATATTATTTTAGTAAACCAGTACCTAAGCAAAGTCAATCTGCCTCTGTCGAGTTGGAAAGTCGACCCTGTCAAGATAGCTGTAACGTAACAGGTAGAACACCATACACTAAGAACTGTTGAAACTCACCCATCGATTTCTGAGCCATGTAGTACTAGTTCTACTGTTGCTAATTCAGTCGAAACGTTTGATCCAAACAATACCAAAGCTAAAAATGTTGAAACTGCAAACAAATTGGATGTTATTCCAGTTGAAACTGAAGACATCAGCAACATAGTGATTTTGGGACAATTCCCAACGGACAGAGCTAACTATTCTGTTAATGTAAGTGACAATAACATCAAACGATTTTTAGTGTAACATGGACCACGCCAACCCAAAAGTCCTTTTCCTTGGGATCCGAATAAAAAAACAGGAGCTTTTCAGAAAAGTATTATGATAGGACAACTAAAGCTGGTTTGAAATTACCAGTTACTTGGTTGTGTTATTCACAGAAACTTGATACTGTATATTGTGAGCCATGTTGGCTTTTTGGTGATCATACAAAACTTGGATATGAACCTGCATGAACAAAAGGAATTCGTAAATGGAAATCATTGACAAGTAAAATTCTTATGCATGAAGATTCAGATGGGCATACTGTGTGACTTTTGATCAGATAAAAATATTGATGAAGAAATGAGAGGCAAGTGTTAAAAGAAAAAAAACTTTTGGAGGCAAATTGTACATCGTGTTGTGAACGTTACTCTTACTTTAACGACGTGTGGACTCGATTTCAGAGGCCAAAGAGAAAAGTAAGGAAATGTAAATTCTGGAAATTTTTTATCAGTCATTGAACTTTTGGCAACATATGACCCAGTTTTGAAAGAACTTATTGAAAAACCTGGTGGAACAACCAATTATTTAAGCTCTACAGTGCCAAATAAAGTAAGAGATACTTTCAACTCATTTGCAAAATGCTTTAATAGATCTGATTGTGAAAGTAATTAAATATAATTAGTAGTTAATTTCTAGTTTTAAATAGATTTAAATAATATAATAAAAGTAGATAATAAAATTATAAATTAAAATAATAAATTAAATATGAATATCGAAGTTATCGATTGGTTTGACGGTAAATTAAACATTTTTAAGAATGATTGAAAATTAAAATATAAAATATTTATTGAATGCTTGTGTACGAATATTCCTTATTCAATTATTAACTAATGATTGCGAAAATATCCTCAAAGCTAAAAACAGAGATTGTTTAAATAAGAGAGATTTTGTGTTGTGCTTAAAAATATAGTTTTGTTTTATTTTAAAATATTATTGATATTTTTAATTTAAGAAATCAAACATCTAATTTAGTAACCACGATGGCCAATTTTATCTAAGAACAGGAAAGTTTCGAGATGGGAACGGATGTTGAAGATTTCAGCCCGGAAACCGAAAGATATTTCGAATTAATGTCGATAGCTGAGGACTTCAAAGGTAGATTTGTCAAAACTTTTTTATCAACATAGCTAATTAAGAAATATGAATCAACCAATGAGCAACAAGATTATATAAATAGGTTGAGAGAAGCCTTAAAAAAACCAATGAATCTGATGGAAGAATAAAGTGAAGCTCTAGATTATAGACAAGGAGATGATTCCGTCTATGATTTCTGCGAAAAAATTGAGAAATTAGCAAAACGAATTCTGAAACACGAGATAAATGAAGAAGAGCTCCATAAATCATTTTAATCAAAATATTTATTTACAATTAACGCAATTATCACGTTTAAGATTGTAACAGCTATACAAAGGAATGAATAAACAAGTAAATATTTATGCGAAGAAATTAATTTGATTGGTTTAAAATCTGTTTATTCAAATGAATAAAATAAAATACATTCATTTTCTATTTTCAATAATAATGGAATCTGGAGGATATTTTCTCAATCAAAGAAAAGAAATTTGTCTGAAATTTCTGATCTCGTTCCCCTTGTTTTTACTTAGCATTGTATTCGTGACGAATTACGGGTACTGTGTTTTTAGAATAAGCCCATCCGAGGATAGAGATGAAAAATATATTGAGAAAATAAATTATTCAATAAGTTTCGTTAAAATCGTGAGTATTTTTCTGATCTGTTACAATACGAAGATCAATTACCGGTTCAGAAATTTACGGATCAAACATAAATTGGAGCAACCATTGACATTCTATTTGATCTGTTTGCCCATGCTCTTCGTGTCGTTAATCGGAATATTTGTAATTATGTTATATTATATATTAGAAAAGAATGTGCGAGATCCAAGTCACATTACATATTGTAGTCTTGTGATCTTTGAATATTTTCTCTTCATCGTTTTGGTGATCGACATTAATGGGTTCAGCGACACCGGTGAAGAATGGTCCATGAACTACGTCAACTCAATGACAATTATCATAAACATCACTTCTATCATGATGCAAATATGTCTAAATATTATTATTATTCTTACTGATGTATTTTCCAATTCCTTGAACAAAGTCACACATTTTAATCTTTATTGGAACGATAGCTTCATAATCATTGATAAAGTCGTCTACAATAGAATTATATTCCATAAAGAACGTGCTGATATAACATTGTTTGGGGTCTTCATTCCATTCCTTGTTATTCCTTTAAAAAGAAATTTAAATCATTTATTTAGATTCGAAACTAATGAAGATTTTACTGAAGACCAACATATTCAGTCAATGAACAAAGTTTCTTCGATTACTGGCAATTTTGCTGTCGGGATATACCTTACACTTATAGTTATTGTTGATATTTGTAATGTTATAAAACCGGATCATCAAAATGGTATATATATCACTAGTAGAGTTATCAAAGCATTCCTCATTCTTTTTTCCATATGTCTGCTAGCAACTATGCTAGCCGAAATAAAGATTTCCTCCCGATTAAAATCATCCCAATATCTTAATGTGAAAAATATCTTCATCTATTTGGGAACTTTTGGACAATTTAGTGCCTTAATTACATTTTTTGTAATAGACATACATAAGCTTGAGATGAGTTGGATTTATTTGTTTGAATTGGTTGAGAATATTCTCACTTTAGTTTCCACCGTTGAATATTTGATAGAGACAACCTTGATGACTACCTTAATACTATTTGTCCTTGATGGTAAATCAATTTATTTTTCCAAGAATTCATGGACATTTTTTTTTAATTCTCCAATAATTATACTAATTCTTCAATTGAGCATCTTCTCGGAATATTTCACCAAACCATTTTACGATGAAAAGAGCCCATTTCAAATCAGGATGATCGCGAGTGGAACTTTGAAATTTGCAATATCTTTAACTTATCTTTACCGGTCAAATTGTTTCATGATAATTCTTTTCATTCTGAGACCATTCAAACGATCAAATGCTCATGGACCTTTCTAATCCTAGCACTTGTAATTTTTTTTTCGTATGATTTTGTATTTATATTTGTGATTTAAAAAATTATTATTAAGTCCAAAATAAATTTTCTCTTATTGACATGATTGATAAGTAATGGTTTATGATGCAATGGCAAGTTAGGGGAATTTCTAAATAATATTTTACAATGTAACTTCATAGATTATGTAATAAGATCGTCTGAATAATAGTCGATGGCTATAAGCTTTTGAATAATTATAAAATTATAAAATGTAATTCTAATCGAATATATGAATAGTAGAACATCAGACTACTTGATATTGATTTAATATGCAGTTTGAGAGGGTCATTTAAGAGAATTGTAAGTTGTCGTTCTTGAATTGCGTTCATGTATGTCAAAATCTTTATTGAGTGTCATCAATACTGTCGAGGTTATTCACTGGAGATTGTTATTTTCACTTTTTATTGAATTAAAGAGACATATAAAAGAGACATATATAAAACTCTTTATTAGGATCATTACTATAGCTTGAGAAAATTACCAAATTATCATTTTATGGTATTGAGAAGTAGTAATTCAATTTTAGTCAAATATCGCCAATTTTGATATTATACGATAATCCTTTAGAAAATTTACACATTTAAAATTTTAGATTTCGACATAAATATACGCAATATGATTCTTAATATGATTTAGAATATTACACGAATTTTTGATATAACCGACTACACTTATTGTCAATAAAATAGAAAACTGTGATTAGTTTACGTCTGGAGCTTCATTCCGTTTATTGAGTCCTAGTGTGATGTAAAGATGTGATTTTTAATGTTGATTTTAATATGTAAATTATTAGTGTAATAAATAGTCGTTTACAGAAAATTGCTTGCTTTCGTGGCCGCACTGTGCTCACTACAACAAGCCCTAGTGTTTATGTAGGTCGATAATATACTATCAACATATAAATACTACTATAAGGAGTTTGAAAACTCTGTCAATCTGGAGGGAATTTATCGACTTAACTCCAAGGCAGTTACCATGAAATGATGCGACCTCCGACGGCCCAAATCCATATAAATATCAATAAGTGCATGTGGTAACCTGCGATCAATGGGGTTGTGTACCCATCAATGATAAAGTTGAAATAAAGTTGGATGCAAGGCTGGTAAAAATCGACGATCAATTCTGAATAGTAACGATTTTGATCACTCTTGCATCATAAAACTAAACAAAACAAGAAAAAAAAACAAAACAGACCTTTCATTTTAAAAATATAATTGATAAGAATATATCATCATAAAAATATAACATAACAATCAAGTAATTCCTTACTATTAGGTTTGAATTCAAATTTGTAAAATTCTTGGCATAAAAGTGTTACAACAATTTTGGTATAAGAGTGTCTTGTGACGAGAATGTGGCGGTATATATACCTATTTTCTGTGTGTGAGTACGTGTGTGCATTGATGCAGTAAAACAAACTCAAATTCTTTCTAATTCTAGAATGTTCTATTTTTGATATTTTACGATTTTAATGGCAATTTTTGTGCCATAATTTTTGTTTATAATTTTGAATTACTTTTTGTTAAATTTGCCACCATGATTGATTTGGGTATTTCCAGACATTCCATATTAAATTAAAGTTAATTTTTATTTTAGAATCATTTTTCTTTTGATTCTTTTCTAGGATTTTTATTTTTTAAACTAAATTATTGATTTTTGTTAACTTTTATTGTATTGAATGGCATCCATGATGGATTTCGCCATCTTTATGGATTGTTCTGAGTTTTTGTCTAGAATTCTCTCTTATTTTAGATTTTCTACAGTTTTTCAACTTCATTCGAGTTTATTTTTGTACTATTGTGCTTTTCTGTTGTGTAGAGTTTGCACGGTTCGGTTAACCGGAAACCGAAACCGCGGTTTTCGTCTCAAAAAACCGTAACCGGAAACCGTCTGCAGAAACCGCGGTTTTCAGTTTTCAAAAAATATTTCATTTAAAGCTACGTAAAATAAAAAAATTCTCTCAAAATATTAATTTTGCCTGATTGTATGCAATTTTTCATACTTTATAGTAAGTCGGAATCCATGCCCACCAGTCAGAATCCATGCCCACTATAAAATTATAGCTGTCAAATAAATTTGTAAAAACTTTAAAATTGATTACAAATTAAAATTTATAATTCATTAATTTACTTTCTTGGATTGTATAATTGGATAATTATTTTGATTCTTGTTGAATTTATTGAATGATTTGATGTAAATTATAGGTTGTTTATACGTATTATATATTGTTTTAAAATTATAGGTGAGTAGGTAATTAAAATTTTGAATATGTACTTATATAATTCTTTTAAGATAATACGTAGATTTGTATTACTAAACAAATTTTTGAAACACTTTCAGTGGCCAAATAAACCCTCAAATAATGTCATCAACGGTTTGGGAATATTTTATAAAAATACCAGCATCAAACAAATCCGACAATAAAGCAAAATGTAATAAATGTGGAGTAGAAATAACTAATTCGAACGGATCGACTTCTGCTATGATAAACCACATGCGAAATATCCACAAAATTTCTTGCAAAAGAACAGCTGTTGCGAGCACAAGTGCGTTAATACAAAAAACAATTTTCAATTATGTTCCAAAGCTAACACTTGGTGAGATTGTGGACGAGTTGGCCACAAAAGATGGTTTTACTATTCGTGAAATAACAAATTCTAATTTTATTCGAAAGGCTGTTAGTGATAAGGGGTTTCAATTACCAAAAAGCGAAAATGGGACAATGGCGCTTATTCATTTTGAATATGTGAAAAAGAAAAAAATGTATATAAACTTTTTTGACCAAGAAAAACAAAAGGGAGAGAAATTTAGTATCACTTTGGACGAATGGGTTAGCTCACGACAGCGTCGTCATATGAACATCAATGCCCATAATAAAGAAGGAAAAGTAATGAATCTTGGATTAGTCAGGATTTTTGGATCTTGTAACGCAGCCAAGATTATATCAACTATGTCTGACCATTTAAAAATGTTTCATCTTTCGTTTGAGCAAGACATTGTTGCAACGTCCAATGACGGGGCTAGTGTCATGGTGAAATATGCAAGAGAATGTCCAGCAGAAGTCCAATTATGCTTGAATCATGGTCTTCACCTTGCAGTGTGCGACACATTTTATTCCAAAATTGACGATAATCAAAATAGTGAAGAAAATCAAGAATCCTATACTGAGGACGATGATAATACTGAAGACGAATTTAGTAGCGATAGTTGTGATTTTAATTTGAGCGAAGATAATACCATTGAAGAAGTTAGAGAGAGAATTTCAATAGCTGAAACTCTAAAAAAAGTACGAGCTATCGTTCGCTTTTTTAAATTTTCCTCAGTCCGTAATGATCTTTTGCAAAAAAACGTTATGGATAAGCTAGGTCATGAACTTTATTTAGAATTAGATGTTCAACACAGATGGAACTCTATCCATCCCATGCTAGAAAAATTTCTAAAAATTAGCGAATCGATAAGGGAAGTGTTAAATGATTTAAACGCCACAAATTTAATTTTATTGATAGACTTTGATGTAGTTAAGCTGTTGTGTAGTATATTGAAGCCACTAGAACTAACTGTACTTGCATTAGGAAGAAAAGATGCTAATCTAACAACAGCAAAAGGTGCAATTATATTTCTGTTAAAGAAGCTCGATGGTATCGAATCGAATTGTGCGGGAGATACATACATAATTATAACCCAATTACGGGAAAATATAAAAACACGCTTAAATTCAAGACAGAATCGGGAATTGAGTTCTTTGTTGTCATGCCTTCTTCAACAAGTTGTACCCACAAAAGAAAATTTAAGTTTTGGCACTCGTTTATTGAATAGGTTGTATCCAAACCAAATCGATAATTGTGAAGAATTTCTGTGTGAAACCAATTCTCCAACTGATCAGAATATTACATTTACATCTTTATCAGATGAAATAAATGCTGCTATTAATTCTGCTGCAAAAGAAGTAGCTGCAAAGCCATTTAGTTCTCTTAAAGATGAATTTGCTATATATAAGAAAACAGGCAAAAGAACAACAGTTCTTCAACAACTATACGATGCTATTTTAACAGTACGTCCAACGTCTACAGAATCGGAGCGGGTATTTTCCACGTCTTCGAACTTAAGTAGAAAATTAAGATCACGCCTTAGTGATTATTCGCTTAATTCTTTAGTATTTTTGAAACATTATCGAATAAATAATAGTTCTTAATTAACTAAATAACAAAAATCTGCAATAATGCAATATAATTTTGGTTATTGTATTCCAATAACAGCTAAATGAAATTTTCTATTTTATTTATTTTAATTTTTATTTATATTAGTTGTACAAATGTACGATTACATACATATACTAATATTACTGAACTATAGTATATGTATAAACAAAATACTATTAATTATCTGTGTTATTTTAAATTCTCTGTGAACAATGTAAGTGAATTAGAAATTCATATCTGCATTGTCGACAGAATAGGAATATTGTTATATTATTTATTAAACAACATTATTACTATTTTATATGTTGCAGCTATGATTTTATTATATATATTTCTTGTATGAAATACATTATACTTTTAAATAGAAATATATTATTGAAAAAAAATAAATATACTTATGCCTTTTTATTTCCTTTTACTTTTTTAGAAACCGAAAACCGAACCGAAAACCGCGGTTTCTCAAATTTGAAAAATCGAAAACCGCGGTTTGCAAAAACCGGTTTTTTTGCAAACTCTACTGTTGTGTTTGAATCAATTTTCATGTGGTACGTTTTGCATTTGTTTCGTTTCATTTCTTAATTTAAATGTTTTTATTTTCTGTTATTTTTATTCATAATTATTATTGTTTATTTGATGTTGCATATTTTTATTTAACTAACTTAATGCTAGGTGTGCGTGTTATGTACCACCTCCTTTCATCACTTCTTCAAGATTTGGGTCTAAAATTCAGTTCTAGCCCAACAAACAATTCCAAAGAAACGATAAGTCAAAGTTCAGATGCTGGGCATGTCATGAAGAAGGCCAAAGCAGAGCAGAATGTCCGAATGTGAAATGTTATCATTGTCACAGAGCAGGACATTTGAAACCCCAGTGCTTTCAATTAAGAAACAATTTCAGAGATGTAAGAGAAAATGAGCAAGAAAACATACGAGATTTCCAAGAAAATGGCAGAAATTTCAGAAATCGACAATATCGGAAACCAGTTGCGGCAATGGAAGAAGAAGAAGAACACGAAAATCAATACCCCAATAAATATGTTTCACCACGAGAGGAGGTGATCGGAACACTGCAGTATGAGTTATATGTTGAATTGGTAATTGTATAATGACTGTTGGTATGATGATTGTTTGCATGTATTAAATAATGAGGAATATGAATATATAAGCAATAATGATAATTGTAAATGCGTAAATCATCCGAACACCATCTAAGAAAATTAAAAAATTAATGAAAGAAAAACTATCAATGATTGGATTGTATATGTAAAAATTGTGATATATAAATTGTGATGTTGGTTTATTTTAGTTTTGGCTTAGATTGTATTCAGATTTTGGTTTTTTAAATATATATATATNGCTTAGATTGTATTCAGATTTTGGTTTTTTAAATATATATATATATATATATATATATATATATATCATAGGTGCAATACCACATACATTGGAATGACTGCCCCTCATCTCCGTTATCAAGTTCTGGATAACAGTTGACTGAGGGAATTGAAATTCTAAAGAATTAAAATGCTAAAGTTCCGAGCGTTGTAATATTTATTAAGCTTACTCTCAGAAGAGTCGCAACCGATAGTTATCTTATATAGGTCAAGGTAGTTATTAAAGTTTGTAACGTCATTGTCATCACCATATCTGGGTTAGGTTAATCCTAGTCGATAAACAACCCTGTAAATAACAATTATTTTCTGTTATCTTTAATTAACATTTCTCCTTCAATTATGTTGTTTTATTTAATTTAATATCTTTGACCTCTGTAGACATCATGAGGCTGTCCGCTTGCGCGATGCGAGAAATAAACTTCAAGAAGCTAAGATTGATAGTCTTGAAGGCACGTGGTTTACGCTCTTGCAGATGAAAGAATCCCAGTAAAAGATTTTTCGACTCGAAAACTGTTGTGAGAGCCTGATAGACGAAAGTGGGACACAACAGAATTTAATAAAGAAACAGGCTTATGCTCTCCATCAGATATACACTAAAACCAAGCTTCAACATGGTATTTCTAGTCTTCCGCTGGCCTAATTGGCCAAAGTGATTCTGGCTTATCATCTGGTCTACGCCGAACAGACCTAATCTAAGGATGCTTTTGTCAAATATACAACTTCTATCATTTCTCCGAGAGTGATTATCTCCTAGACATTTTCAATCTTACTTTTTAATCAAAATTAGAACTAAACTCATTCGCGAGATATGGATGCTCAAAAACATTAATCGGTGATTAGAACTCGTCCATCATTGGTCTAGAATCTTGTCACCCTGAGTCCAGTAATAGGGATTTTGAAATTCAATAGTCCTGAAATATAATTATTAATGAACTAAAATTAATAATTATGAAATTATGAATTTAAAAATTTTTATTTTCATACTTACATTTTAAAACTTAAAATAATTTATTGTAATTTATAATAATTTATTGTTTATTTATAATAAATGTCATATTTCATTGCATCATGGACATTGAAAAATTTAAAGTGTTGACTTTAAATTGCTGGTATAAATAAGTAATAGTATTTTAATTCATATTAATTTTAAAGGGGAGTGTTTACACCAATTGTCTGTGAAAAAAGACACGAAAGACTTTCCGCAATAAGTGAGAAATTGTCACAAGGCTTTTATGACATTATTCTTTTACAAGAAGTACTCATTTTGTTGATTTTGTTAATTTTAATAATTTTCCATAAGATATGGACTGAATCGGATTTTGAAAAAATTAAGAAGAAATTGGAAAATGTGTATCAATATAGCAATTATTTTCATAGGTAAATTGAAAATTTATTAAAAAAAATTGGTTTTGTAATAGTTAACGTAATTTTTAATATTTTTAATTTAAAAATTATTTCAATTAACTTAATATTTTTCTAAATGGCTTCCTTATTTAACTTTATTTATTGAAAATGTTTAAAATAACTTAAGTCAACTGGCCCGTCTGAAAACTACCTTATAGGTCGCGAGTGATTTCTGATCTCGAGTGATTGACATTTAGCATACCAGCACAGTGGGGTCACCAAAGTGGTCAAATCAAATCAAATTAAAGCGTAGTCGTAAGTCAAGATTACTTTATCGAAAACGAGTTTATCGAAAGCGAGTTTATCGAAAACGAGTTTATCGAAAAATATTATTTTTAAGGAATTAAAAACTTTTAAATTTTTCCTTTATATGCAGAAACTTAAAATGTGTTTATAAAAGCATTTGTTGCAAAAAATTCGTTTTAGGTAAAAAATATTGAAAAAAGGGTTAAGGCGAAAAATACTGAAATAATGGTAGCCGACGAGTTTATCAAAAACGAGTTTATCGAAAGCGAATAAAATATTTAAAATTTCAGTATATAAATAAAATATTTAAAAGTTTTTAATTTTTTAAAGAGACATGCTTTTTTGAGATAAAATCCACAATTCGTAAGTTCCTTAAAAATAATATTTTTCGATAAACTCGTCATTCGATCAATTGATCATTCGATAAACTCGTTTTCGATAAACTTACCGGGAATCGTATTAACTCGTACAAGCAGAAAAATTTGAAATATCTACTTTAATAATTATTGTGTAGTCTCAGACAGAATAAAATTTACCAAAAATAAATCTAACCAGAACAAAAATCTTTATTCACAGTCTAATCTTCGAATTCATGTTCTTTCTGATTTTTTATTGGCAACTACGATAAAAAAACAAAGATTAGTTTAACATGAGTTAATTATAAATCTCATCAAAATAGGTAAACTGTAATTTTAATCACATCTTCATGTCTTATATAGAATACCTAATTCCACAATTTAATAACTTCTATAATCTGAAAAAAAATCGAAAAATTTTTACACCAACTTGCAATTGATGATCATCGACTGGAAATTGATTTGGGTTTTTATAGTATAAATATTAACTTACCTATAATAAATGTGTGTTATCTATAATAAATGTGTAAGTTTTCATTAAACTTTAGTTATTTTATAAAATCTTTATATAGAATAACCATTGGTGATCATTAAAGCAATGGAAGATGGCCATGATAGAATTAAACGGAATACAATAACAAGCATCATCATGAAATATAGGAAGACTGGAATTTTATCCACAGGAACAAGAGGACCAACAATTATTGATCAGGAATTACTCGACTATGTCAAAAGAAATGTTTATTCGACATTAAATCAATTGAAATTGTTTTTATCAACAAATTAAAATGTTGGAATTTCAAAAAATTCAATTTTCAGGTACCTAAAAATTAATTAATAACTTTCAAAAGGATCAGTGTGGAAGAAAGAAATTTAATTAGAATATTGGATATTCGGCAGACACATGTTACACGTCTGTCTGAAGAAAGTTGGAGGAGCAGTAAATCTATTTAAATAGATGAGTGCTCTTTCAATAGATGGACAAACAAGAGATTCGGTAAATCTCGAGTAGGCAATCGAATTTATAGCAATGTCCCAACAAATCGAGGTGCCAATATTTCGCTAGTTTGGGCAATATCCAAAGATGGGTCAATTCATTCACAAATTATTATTGGCTCTTTTAAAGAGGAATCATACCAGTCATTTATAACCAAATTGGATGGCTCTGGATTCACTTTCATACACGATAATGCATCCATCCATAATAATGTATTTCTTTAAATAATCAAATTAAAAGTTACCTTCATGTAGTCCATTTTTGAACCACATCAAAAGTTTGTTCAGCAAAATTGAAAATAGGGTAAGGACTATTTTCCTCTACTAATGGATTTAGCAGGATGACTTTCAATGACAGATTTACTGCAATATCCAAAACAGTTATCGAGGAACTTAGAAAACTAGATTATAGTAATTTGAAAAATTACTATAATCGAATTAAAAGATTCTTTTCTAAATGCTTGAAGAAACAGGATATTTTTGGTAAATTTTGAAAAATGTAATGTATATTTAAATAAATAAATAAATATCTTTTTTTCATTATTTTAATATAAAAACTTAAATTATAACTATTAAATTGTAAAACAAAGGACATTTTTAAATCAATGTCTTATTAATGATTATCAATTGCGCTTTGGTGTAGTATAGGAACACACAAACTTACCTGTGTGTAAAAATTTAATGTTCCGAAATTTAATAATTATTAGTGGAATTGAGAAAGTGGCAGAAAACTAATTGAACATACCTACACAAAATACATAATGAAAAATGCATGCAAATTTATTATAGCGTTTTTTGTTCCGAAATTAATAACCATTAACATATTGTTAACATTTTTAATTTATTGAAAAATTATAGAGAAAAAAACTTTTAATTTAGAATCGGACAGCTCTACCTTGAGCTTCAGAGAAAAAGACAAAAATACATCGTAAAATTTAATTATAAAATAATTTAGAATATAACCTTCTGATGTAAAATTTATTCATTAAATTACAAAACATTAAAATATTTTACAGTATAAAAGTAAATTCGAAAATCGTATATTTTAATAAATTAATATTTTCATTGATAAACAGAAAATGACAAAATTCGGCTTATTAATGCTTCTGAGAATGGGGAAAATTACAATGAATCCATGTACAACGCTTCTTTCCTAATTGTATTAAAAAATAAATGTCTTCGATGATTACTTTATTTATAGTTAAAAATATACCTGACTTACATTATATCGAAATGATTCCAATTAATTTCATAAAATTCCTAAAAAATACCTGAAATTTAATTATCAATATTTTATATTATAAATGCTGACTAAAAGTAATATTTAAGAACTTGAATAATGATCTCATAAATATATAAAATCAGAATTCAAGTCTTAAAAGTTACTTAAAATTAAAAAACTTACCTAAAAACTATTTTTAAAAACTGAATAAATGAAGTTATAAACTTCATTTTCACATAAATGGCGAGTCACCTCAACTGGTGTACACACCAACGTGTATTATAGAGGTTACTAAATTTCGGAATCTGTTAATAGAAGACATGTTAACACTAAGATGAAATCTAAAACGACACTTAATTTGATCTTAATCGATAACGAGAACTAAAAATATAGTAGCATTTTAGTTATTTTATTTTTTTCGTACACAAACATTATTGGAACATCCCTTCCCCACACCCTATACGCCCTCGTACACAAATCTGTCATTCGGGTATGTATTAAAAAACAAATATATTAATGGATGGCTTCTTTATCTAAGTGTTGAATTTTGATGTTTCATCGATAATAACATTTACAATACATCCGTATCTATAGAATGATAATGTCTATTATACAGGTTTGTGTTGATGACGTTTTTTCAATATGACGTTTATGAATCGACAAAATTTGGTTTTGGAATCTTTACAATTTAAAATAAGTTTTGATTATTTTTGCCACATATTTTAATTTTCTTTATGCGATTCGAATAAAATTGACGAATATTCACAAAATAGTATTTTTATATATCTACATTAATTTTTTAAGTTTATCTTTCCAAATTTATAAATTATAAAGCTAAATGAACTTTTTGGTATTTATAATAACCGTTTGAAGGGAAATTCATCTTCATCATTTATCGTTATTTCTCTTTATTTTCGCGGCAACTCTAGATTAGTAAGATCGAATCCAGTAGATTTTTTGACATTAAATTTAAAAATTTTATCAGTGATTGTTTCTCCAAAATTTTAAATATTATTATTATATTATTCCATGCAATATTTCTACATATCGTTAGTTTATATGTTGTGAATGTGTGATAAAGTTTTTTTCTACCACTTTCTCAATTTCTATAAATGTTATTATTCACAAAAAATTAAAATGCAAAGCCCAGGTAAATATGTGTGTTTTATATATGTCATTATTCGGTGCAATTTGCACTTGAAATTTTTATTTCATAAAATATTAATAGCTCGACTTAAAACAAATATAAATTTTTGGTTCAATTAATGCGTGTATAATAGATAAGATAAAAATATTATAATTTTTTTACAGTAGGCAAAGTATATTTACAAATTTTATTTATCTGGTTTTTCAGCTTTGGAAGATAACCAGAATGCCAGAGTTAATTTAATATTTATTAAATCTATTCTCTTATCATTAAAGTTTTGTTTATTGTTTAAATAATTACCGGTTTTCATCGAAAATAAGACCAAAAAAAATAATGAAGAGATTCTTTATAACTCAGTAATTACTATACATATGATGAGGCAACAACAAAAAGACTAGGTCTTATTTCTTAATGAGAGCAA
Organism: Schmidtea polychroa; assembly: GCA_959609185.1. Lineage (NCBI taxonomy): Eukaryota > Metazoa > Platyhelminthes > Tricladida > Dugesiidae > Schmidtea > Schmidtea polychroa. The sequence continues at coordinate 41,537 of CAUHTR010002144.1, forward strand.
AAGCACTTTTAAGAAAATTTCTGATGTAACTAACAACCAAACTGAATATCAAAATCTTATTACAGTTTCAAAGACAACTAAATCTTTAAAGAAACTCTTTCTAAAAACATGTCAATATATTTAGAATATTCTATGATATGATATGTGAGGATCGATGGAGTTTGGCAACTGGCTGGGAGATATTAAAGAAGGGTTATTGACAAATGGACAACGATTGACATGTACATTCGATGTGTTATAAGTTGATGAAGCTAAATTACTAGGGAAACGCAAAAGTCAATAAGGTGTTTTTAGACACTTAAAATTAGCAATTTACAATTAACATTTATTAAATCACTAGCTGGGCTACCCGGCGTTGCTCGGGCACATAAGTCGTATAGTAAATTGCTATATTTTATTAAATTTCCCTGCATTTTAATGGGTCCTGCTGTATCAGGCCGAGTTCTCATGTCTGTAAGTCTTGCTTGTCGCTGTTCTTACGTCTCATTTTCTCTTTATGTAGCAGCCTGAGCTCTCATGTCTGCAAATCTAGCTTGTTGCTGCTGCGGAGTTTCATTTGCCCTTCGATTTGCTGCTCTTTTAGCAGAAGAATTAACAGATTCAATCATTTAGATAACATTATAAGGGATATAAAATTTATTACAATATAATTATTTTAATGATTTTAAATATTCAGGGTTTTGTATCTATGATAATAAAGAACTAATTTTTTATATCTATAGATTATAATAGTGAACAGATACAGTTTTATACATTGCAAGGCATGATGTGTAATGTTTATGTAATGCAATAAAGGTTTCATATTTAGAACATTACTTTAATAATAAAAAACATAACTGTTTAGGAAACATATTTTTAAAACATTTAATTTTAGTTTTACTATTTAGAATTTCTTATTTTGATGTGAAAATAATTTTTACCAGTTTATAAAATGAGAATTAAAATTATTTAAATATTTAAATATTAAATATTTAATAAACCCAAATATTTATAGTAACTTGATCGGGAGTGGATGCTGTATTTTTACGAAGTATAGAATAGTTAATACCTTCTTCTATCGATTCTCTTTAAATGGTTATCCACATTATCTCCATCATGGTGATTGGTTTGGAGGAAAAGGTGTTGGTTTGGCTACTCTTGAAACATCTTTAAAAAAGTTTACAATTAATGTTTATATGACGCATGTAAGAATTAATTTGTTTAAAATTAAATTTTGATTTTCGTTCACAATTGTTATTAAAAAAACTGTTTTAACTTTTTAAAAGTTACCAGAGTCATTATTAAATTGTGCTATTATATTTTGCAAATTATATATAATATAGAGTGGTAACTGCGCGTCAAAATTATTTACCATTTTATGTTTTTGTTTTTTATCAAGTTATATAATTAGCATAGTTGCAATGCACTTCTTTTATGAACGTATTGAATAAAGGAATATAATTGCTTTAGGATATTAACAAGGTGGGTCACATTCAAAATTCTTCAATTTTATAAAAAATAATACTGAATTAGTACGTGGGCATTTTATTTACCAAGTAATATTTACCGTAGTTTTGGTTAATTATCGGTTAGGTTGACTACAGGGCTGGCACTAGAATTTTTGCCACTCTAGTGATGAAAAACAACAGGTTTTTATGAACTATTAAATATAAATAATAATAGTTCAATTAAGTACAATAACAAAAACAGATTGATTAGTTATTCATTTATAAATATAACATTTATAATATAACATATAAATCATTATTAAATGAAATTTGCATATCCTAGCGAAATATTTTTTTGATGTCAGTCTGTAGGTTTTACAAATAAACGTATAACAAAATGTTTAAAATATTTGTAATATTTGTAAAATTTTGTAGGTATGTCTTCTTTGACTATCGGTCTCTAAATGTTATTTCCTATGGACAAAAATCAAACGTACGCCACTATACTGTAGAAAACTTCAACAATAATGAAAAGATATTTTTATGCACGGAAACGCACCTTTAATATAGTAGCACAAAAATTGTTTAATTCAAAACATGTACAAACATGCAATCAATAAACAAGCGTCGAAATGCTCACATACAATGATGCTTATTGTCGTAATACGCTGTAAATATGCACTTAATCGGAGTACAAATCGAAAATCAATCTCAACTCCTATTCTTATATGCGGAGTATTCTTATATCCAATATTCATTTAAAAAAACTTCATTTAACTTCGGTGTAATAAAGAATTTCCCGATATTCGCTTTCTATACTTGCTAGGAAAGAAGTGAACTGTCGGTGACTTAAGCCTCGTGAACGTATAAAATTGACCGTTTTCACAACCACATCCATGACACCCATCATTTTAATACTTTTGCTACACAGAGCTTCTTGGTGCACAATGCAATGTAAGCTAGTGAAATTATTATTTGGTATATTGAGGCTTTGTAGTTTGGTCTTCACCAATCCAACAACACCGATTGTTTGTGAACACATAGCTGGCGCTCCATCCGTGACCATTGATACAAGTTTGTTCCATGGTAATCCAGCTTTTTCAAGACAATCTTCCAATCCTTTAAATAAATCACGTCCCGTTGTGGTATTCTTCAATGGTACCAAGTCTAGAAATTCTTCCGTTACATTAAATTTACTGTCCACTCCTCTTATAAAAATTGCGCACTGTGAAGTATCTACCAAATCAGTACTCTCATCAAGAGCGATCGAAAATGCTTCAAAATCTCCAGCCTTTTCAATAAATTGTTTTTTCACATTATCTGCTAAATCGGTTATTCTGCTTGCAACTGTATTAGCAGACAGACTTATGCTTTCGAATAGTTTCTTTTTATCAGGAATTAAAATTTCGCTGGCCTTCAAAAAACATTCTTTTATGAATGGACCTTCTGTGAAAGGTCGCGATGATTCAGCTATCATCAGGCTTAGCTCAAAACTTGTTTTTACTGAATTTTCTGCAAATTGGCTTAAATTCGAAAAAAGTTTCGTTGCTTATCAAATCCTATTTTAAGCTGGTTAACTTTTTCATCTCGAATTTTTCCAGTATATTTATCATATTTTTCACGATGCATAGTGTCGTAGTGCCGGCGAAGGTTGAACTCCTTTGGTACTGCGATAGTCTGCTGGCATATAAGGCACTGAATTTTATCTCTCGCCTCTGTGAAAAAATATAAATTCTCCCACTTCTCTTGGAAAACCCTTCTTTCATCAACGAGTTTTCTTTTTCTAGATAACGAAGTCATTTTGTGATGGGTATAAAAATTTTAAATATGCCAATTATTATTTGTTGATTGAAATAACATTAAATTAAAATAAACAAAAATTTAAATTATGTAAAATATATGTATTTTTAATATAACTTATATTTTTTTAATTTAAATAATTTAAATAATAAAATCAATAATTTTTAAAATAAATAAACTGCTTTCGATAAGATTCATAAGAAAGACGTAATAAAGCCATTATTAAATTGTACTAGACGTCATATGTATAAATAAAAATAATTAAAAAGAGTAGTTTTAATTTATACAGCCAATTATGATTTTAATTGTTAAATAAGTTTGGTTAAATTACAAATCTATGTTTTTTCGTTGCGGGCCGCATGCGGCCCGCGGGCCGCGTGTTTGAGACCCCTGATTTAAACGGAGTTAAATTTGCAAATAAATCTGGGATAGATAAAAGCTATTCTTATTCTATAGAAGCATCGTCGGATATCATTGACACATTCAAGGAAATTGAGAGAGATTTATCAAACAAGCTTGATGCAATATATTCAAATGCAACAAAAATTGCTGAAAAATATGAAATTGATATTCGAAAACCGAGATTTTGTGGTATGGTTATTTTAAGCAAAAAAGAATATTATCAAAATATTTTATTCAAACCGCTTATTAGTAATTTCTGCAGCGAACTTGAGGAAAGATTTCAAAAGCATAAAGAAATTTTGACAGGATTTCGAATCATTACTAACCACAACATTATTGCTGAAGAAGAGATTGCGAAAGCTGTTGATGATATTTTGGACTTTTATGGTGACTACTTGAAAGCTTCAGCAACTCAATTAAGGGCAGAAATTAAAATGTGGAATTTGAGATTATCAAAGCTTATTGAAAAACTGAATATCAATATCATATCAAGTCTTGTAATAGTACATTTTTTCCGAACGTTTTAAAGTTGCTTTCAATACTAGTAGCCTTTCCGGTTACAAATTGTACGCTTGAAAGAAGCTTTAGTGAATTCAATTTAATCAAAACTCTTGACCGTGATACTATGACTGAGGATCGCTTAAATGGATTAGTTTTATTAAATATTTATAGAGATGAGTCAATTGAGATCGAAGAAGTTTTGATTGAAATGTCAAAATCTGCCCGTAGAATCAAAATAAATGTATGAATTATATAAAAGTTAAAAGTTTTGAAATAAATGTTATAATTTTAACAGTTTTTGTGGTTCAAAAAACTTTTTTGGGCACCCCCCCTCCCCTTAAGAATTCCTGGCTACACCCCTGAAGCGAAGTATTCCTATATTCGATATTCTTATACGCGGACTCGACTGTATGTTTTTCAATTTAGTCTTTTCAATGAATATATTTAATATTTTATTGTAATGTTAATTTTAAGAATCTAATTATTAAATAAATTTGAAATGGCCACATGGAAATGTTCAACATAAAATGTAGTGAATTGACGATTGAATTAATTGAAATTTGATGGAAAATACTATTTACATGACAACGTACGATCCCATATACTGAAGGTAACAAAAATGAAATTTTTAGACCGTGGTTGGTCTCTTATTCATTTTACCCATATGGACCTAACACTATTTGATTATTATCTTTGTCGATTTCGGAAAAGTAGGGAAAACATTTCTCTAATAAAAAAGAAGTTCGAATGTTTGTCAATAACTTTTCACACAAAAGCCAATGGAATTGAGAAAAAATTATCAAACAGTTATTGGATAAATGTAAATAATGGCAAATTTATAATTAAAAAATCTTTCAATTGATATATTAAAAGGAAATTTTTATGTTTGAAAAATATTTAACTTTCGGATATTGATTTATTTGTTTATATTTAGATGCATGCTAGATATATGCACAAGGAAGAAGACGATCAATATTCTTTTCATAGAATTTCTCAAGGTTACGATATGGGAAATTTTATTCGTTTAACTTCAGGTTGTTGTGATGCAATAATCGTAGGAGGAGATTTTAACATGGATAATTCAATGATTGGTTTCAAATTATTGACTTCTAACTCTGGAATTAAGGATGCTTGGATTCATGCGGTAAGCAAGATTTTATTCTTTTCAAATAGTGGGAAAATGACAAATTTATATCCTCTTGGCAAATAATAAATTCCAACCGTTTATTATCAAAATATATTAAAAATACATTTATTAACAGTTGAAATTTATTTTAATTTATCTTGTTTATAAATGATGATGCTTTCAATTTTAAAAAGAATCAATTTTCCTAGTCTTTTAATTGTTTGATTCAATTTAATATTAGCATCTTAATCTTCACATCAAATGTATGACAAAGAAAAAGAAAAGAGAAAAAATAGAAATTCTAGTATGGTGGCAGTACACATCTAAGAACAAAACATGAAATCGACTTGCTAAAGAGAAAATCGATCCAAGACGCAGCATCGTCATCGGCTCCGTTGGCCTAAAAACCCAAACCTTCACCGTCATTCTATTAATATATGCTTATAAGATATAATTGGGATTTAAATAATAATGAGATAAAAAAATTGAATGATTTTGAGGGTTTTGAAAGTTGAATTTCAAATGTGTTTTTGAATTTTGAAGATGAATAAATTTCTGTATATATAATTTTATATATTTTATTAAAAATATTTATTAGTTTGTGTAGAACGGGTTCCGGTGCAAATAAAATCCTGACCGTACATCGTAGTTTATGTTTAAACCTTAGCGTAAAGTCATTCATAAAATATCATAACATTTATAAAATTTATATATAAAAATACAGGTAACCCTCCTACAACGCGGTTTCGTTACAACGCGATTCCTAAAATGCGGAAATTTTCCTACAACGCGATCTTCAAGGAATTTTCAGGAAACAGTTTTCTATTTTAAATTGCACTAAAATTGTTGGTACGTCGCTTAAAGAAATTCGTAAATCGACGCTAAGAGAGTGCTGGAAAGCACTGTTGCTGAGAATAGTCGATCAGGAAACTGTTTCTAAACCAATAGAGCATGAATATAGGACCATAAAAAACTGCCGCATACAGTAGAAGGCGATAGATTTAATGAAATAACAATGGCTGATATAGAAGAATTAATTGCGGACGACGAAATAAACGAAGCAGATTTAGTAGCAATGACAAGCGAAGTATTATCGATTGGAGATAGTTCTGACGATCTTTCTGATATAGAAAATAAAAACTTTTCACTAAAAATATCGAGAAAGTTATAAATATGGTGAAGCAGTTGGAAGAATACATTTTAGAGAACGATCCTCTAAGGCGGTGGTTCTCAACCCGTGTTCCGCGAAAAAAGTGACATTTTATCTTTAAATTTGCATTTAAGATACATATCATCAAAAACCTCAATTAATTTTTTTATAAGATGATTCAATAAGAAAGCCGTTACACAGATATATAAACATACAGATATAAGTGTTTTTATTGCTTGTTATTGTTGCGCGTGGTATTTTCTTTGATTATAAAAGGCATTCTTTACGTTTACGACAGATTTATAGTAATTTGTGATTGGTCACTCATTGTGGGCAAGTATTTGTTGTCAGTGTTCCGCGTTAAAAAAATCATGTGAATGGTGTTCCGCGCTTTTATATTAATTGAGAACCACTGCTCTAAGGGATAGAGCATAAATATTTAAACGAAATTTTCAAAATAACTTATCTGCCTATCAAGAAATTTATAAAGATTTACGAAAAAAGAGCATACAGACTTCAATAAAAGATTTTTTTAAACCAGTAATCGTCGAAAGGGTACCCGAATCTGATAGTGGATCAAACTAGGATTTGGAATTAGGACGATCACAACCAGAAAGTTCGATACAAACTCAAATCATATTAAGTGATGAAAGGCAGTGAGAAGTTGTGACTTAATTTTTTTGTTTTGATTTATTAAATATTAAATAAATTTGAATTTCCATTTTCATTTTGGTTTGTTTTTTGTTTTATTAAATAATTTGTTATCAAATTATGTTGTTATGACTCATTAAATAAATACAAAAATATATAAATATATACCATATAAAAACCAATTTTGAGATTTAAAACCAAATTCTGATTTTTGTATCGAGTTAATGTCTCCTATAACGGGATTTCCTACAACGCAGCATTTTTTAGGAACCTACCTACCGCGTTGTAGGAGGGTTACCTGTATTAAAATTAAATTGTCATACCAACAAACTTAATTTAATAACATATTTAAGATTTTAAAATTAAAAATCGTAATTCTTCAAATTTTCTTTCATAAAATTTTATGTATTATATAAATTCTATAATATGCTATTAATGTTTTCTTATAGTATAGAAAATGTGTCTCACAGACACACACACACACACACATATATATATATATATATATATATATATATATATATATATATATATATATATATATATATATATATTCTTCTATTCATATATCCATATATTCATTATTATTATCTAAATTTAGAACGATCCTTCAAAATATGCAATCGAAATATCAGCTACCTGTGATAGGCCAGATGGAGCATATTGCAATAAAAAATGGCACCAATATTATCCGAATGGTGAACGACTTGACTATATATTCTTTAAACAAAATTCATGTAAGCATCCTTATTTATGAATAAACATACATGGTAAACATTCGTTTTACTATATATTTCGACAGTTTTCCTGTAATCGTAAGGTAGGACAGAATAACTATTGAAATTATAAATTTTAGTTATTCTATCCTACCTGATGATGCCAGGAAAACTGTCGAAATATATCGTAAAACGAATATTTGAGTGGCTCTTTCTTATTATCCTTATTTATAACAAATTGATTCAAGCTCACAAAACTTAGTTTTCAGTATATTAGATTTAACTTAGTTAACTGTATATCAGTATAACATTTTTTTCTAGCCCTTTACATTCAATGAGATGCAATTTCAAAAATCTATGAACAAAAAAAATGAACAATTTTTTTGGATCAGAATATTTTCTAAATGAGTATCACCCTAATAGATGTAACATTTAGAGACACGAGTATAAACCCTTAATATATTCACATTTTCATCTCTTAAATGACTTCGCAAGCAATCATATTATATAACCCGCTATTCAATCTAAACTTACTTATTAAATTCCGCTCATATTTACCGTGGTTGTCTTTGCTGGTCTCTAATAAAAAATAGACATTGTTTATCAAAGTACTTGCTTTAAATATTACGGAACTTACAAAGTGAATACGCGCAGAACCTTCCACACTCGGATTAATGAGTTAATCCTAAAACAAAATCTTTATTTACAATGATGAATAGATACAAGTCTGTGCCGCTAATTCGTGTTAAGTAAGAAATATTGATATTAAAATATGAAAAATCTAAATGTAAAATTAGATCTCAGTGTGAATTCCTTTTCTTAACCGAATTAAATATATTTTTAAATTTTATAAAAATGATAGATATACATTACAATATTTTGACACGCTGTAGTTCCTCTGAAATTCCAATTAATAAATATATTAATTTAATAATTAAATTACAAGTGTATTATTAAAATAAGTAAATTAAATCACGTTGTTTAACCCTTTCACTGTTGTTGCTAAAAATTTAAATTCAATTTAAAATAAATTTTATTTGTTTTAAAATCAAAAATTATTTTCAAAATATTGGGGCTAAATATTAAAATTAATTGTAAATTATAGGCTTAATTTTTTTTAAATACCCAAAAAATATTGTCAAATAAATTGCTAATTTTAAATTTTTAATTAATTTTCTTCCAAATTTGTGCGTAAAACCGTGAAAGGGTTAAATATTCATTTTTCTTTTGAATATTGCCGCCTTTTATTTCAAAATGTATACAAAACCCAATATTGCAATATTCGAAACATTATCTCGTCATACAGATCACTACCTCTCTTCTAACAGATTCATTGTAACAGATTCAACACCAACTTTTCTATTCTTGATATGTTCATGCGCTATCAATATTTGAAGTTCTCTTACTGAAAATATGAGATTGCATTACAAATCCTCGAACGAACGTTAGATCACCCCTGATTGGATCTATATAAAATATAATTGGATCAATAATCATTCATTGATCTTGAATGACATATCAATTGCTTATGATAAATTAACTTCGTCGGATCCTGAATTTTCTTATGAATATGTTTTAAATATCGGTCTTATGTTCCTATATATACACACTTGATACTACTTTTAATAGACACTGTTTCATTTTTAGTCTAATTTAAATATATTCAGTAAAATAATTTTTTATTTCACTTAATATATCTACGATCTTTCTCCTTTAAAATTTCATTAATCTTAATTTGATTAGATCAATTTTTTTTTCTTATTTATAACACAAATTCCTACACAACCTTTTTAACAATAGAAAGAGGAAGTGCCAGAAAGTTATTAAATAGGAAGACATTAATGAAATACATTTTTTCGTTTCTAAAATTTTGTGTAAGAAAGATGTCTTAAAGAAAAATGTCATCAAAATTAAACAAACTAGATTTATTCTTATTATGATAAATAAAATTCAACTGCAAGGTAATCAAAAGAATGTAAGATCAATTAGAAGATTAAATAAATTTTGTGTATAAGTTAGAATGACATATTTATGCTGAAATTTTTTTATGGAAATGGCTTACATATTTTTTAATTATATCAATAAATGTAATTTATGAAAAAAATAAATTTCAATTTGTAATAAAAATTGACATTTTTATTTTTTAAACAAGGTATAAAATTAGAATGCAAAAGTTGTACACTGGATATGCGATCTGTACCTGGATTCAATCGAATGGATTATTCTGATCACTGTGGAGTTGCCGCTCAATTTGAAATATCTCAGAATCCATTAGGTTAGAATTCTTACAATT